>JAMKQA010003219.1:0-18138 GCA_024699735.1 Posidonia australis
CAAAAGAATAAAAACTTAAAGGAAAAGTGGGAAGGGCCTACCTTGTCCAAGATGTTCCTTCAAGAAAGAAAAGAAAGACCCAAGATAATAAGCTCCTTGATGCTTTGGAAGGGCTGAGAATATCTCTGAATGTAAGGAAAAGCTTGAGAGCTTAAGTGGATAGTTGCAGAATTCTGGAGAAGGCTAGTGTAGCTGTGTGTCTCTATCTTTCAAGATGATCAGCCCTTTCAAATGGTTGCCTATAGGGTCTATATATAGGGATTTTTCAAGGGTAACTCCTAGAAAAGTAAGGAGCTTCGTAGACGAAAAGCCTGGAAGATTCCATGGCATATTCGTTGGTAGAGGTAACAGCCATGGGAGGTGGAAAGCCAGCAGCCAGCAGCCTGAGAAATGGCTGAGCGCCTGGGATGTGCGTCAGGTATGTGCGCCAGGTAGGTGTGCTAGCTAGGTGTGCCAGGTAGGTGTGCTAGCCACGTGTGCCAGGTAGGTGTGCTAGCTAGGTGTGCTAGCTAGGTGTGCCAAGTAGGTGTGCTCCCCTACTTGTCTGGATTTCTAGTTGGGCTGCGGGCCTGCTATAGGTCTAGATTTGGTTTAGCTAATAGGATTCAAGGGTTAGCCACATCCAAAGCAACATCATGGAAAGCTCATCTATGAGTCACCTCAAAATCGAGGTGTCTACAACTATTTTATGTAGGAAGAGAGATTAAAACTAAATATATGAGCAAATCTTCTGATAATTTTAACTTAAGTACTTTTAGTTTTGAAGTAATACTAGACATTTCCAAAATGTACTCTCTTGCGTTTCCCTTAGTCTTGTACGTTATAGAAACTAAATATGCCAATAGTGTACTAGTTTTTGTCTTTTCATTATTAGCTAATCATTTCTCAAGGTTATCGAGAAACTCCTTTGCATTCATCTTTTCCGACAGTGTACCCCTGAAAGTCTCTAAAATGATGTGCCTTATGATTATCAGACTTAGTCGATTGGAATGCTCTTACTTTTTATAAATTTTCTTGTCCTTAGTTGAACTTTCAAACTCAAAAGTAGGCAATTATTCCGTTCTTAGGACTAAATCTATATTCATGTACCCAAGAACAATCATAATGCTCTCTTTCCGGTACTTAAAATTTGTGCCATTAAGCAAGGGAATCGAATTGATGTTGACAATTATTGATACATATGCATTTACTAAAGAAATTAATAAATAATTGAAAAAACCAAAAGAATAGTTACTCTAATGACAATCATAATAATCTATAACAATATATAATCAAATAAATAAATTCAATTTATGGTAGGACTCATCTCAAGATACCTAGTGTAACATCGATATTTTGTCTTTGGGGAAAAATATCATTTGATATTTCTACCTGCAACTAGTACTCTTCAATGTAGTAATCAAATACTGACAATTAGTCATGTCAAGTAAAAACTCTTCCCTTAGGTCGACCAATTATTAACATAATACAATCATATAATTGTCATATATTTATTACCACAGACGTGTTTGATATTTGTTTAAACAATAATCGTTTTTTAGATCGATTAACATCAACATGAATATCAAACACACTAACATACTTGTTAAGGACTTTCGTGATTCTTTTTTCTTTTACTATTCATGCAACTAATCATGCATGAAAAATCACACGTGAATCAATTTATGCCAGAAAAATCACGTGTATCCTTTTTTTTCTTGTATGGTGTTTTTCTTCTTCGTTCTCCTTCTCCACTTCCACCATCAAATCCCGTAAGGTTTGCATCATCCCATTGGATTTTGGCAAGTGGGAAATGGTTATGAATTTGAAGACGATGGTGACGATGCTCATTTTTAAATATCAGCAAAGGAGGACAACGGAATGATCTAGAATTTTAGATTTTATTTTATTTTAACCATGTTGGTGTATGAAATCATGATTTATTGATAGATCAAACATGACTCTAAAGTCTTTGATGATTTAATCATAATTAAGGTTTTAATACCACTTATTAAAAAATCTATCACAATAATTTGATTTATACATCAAAAATAACGAAGAACACGAAGAAAAAACCACATATTCTTCAATACTACCATGATAAATCAATAAGAATAAAAAAACTAAATCGAAAGCGTACCTAAATCTATCAAGAAATCCTTGATATGATCTTCCAAACCTTTAAGTCGTTTTCTTCTTCTTCTTCTTAAAATTGATGTGACTATGATTTAGAGACTATGATTTCTATTTATATCATGTGTATTATGATTTCTATTAATAAATAGTAATATGTTCAAATAGCCTGAATACATAAGATCCACATTATTTAAGATGTCAATTGGATTAATTTTAAAAAGTAAATAGATTAGTCTAATAAAAAATAACTTATAATATTTTAATTAAATTTATATTAATTTATATTTAATTAAATTTATATTAATTTATATTTAATTAAATTTAACCAAACAATCCGAACCTCCGTTTCCCGCCGACACTTTGTTTTTCCCTTGTAACTAGACTTTTGTCCGACACGAGCTGTAGAAAATTAAGCTTGGCACCTTAACGATCAGGGTTGCCTAGATGTTAAAATCCCCATGTCAGACCCTTTGGCACAATCCCAAACGTCCAAAATACACGTCCGAACATCTACATTCAGATTACAATAGACTTCCGTTTTGTTGGACGGTGGATTTTGATTAAAAATCTGATGTACTGTATACTTCCGATGTCCGTTTTGCATGAGGGTGGACATTATCTCAATTTTCAGATGGAAATAAGATATCATGGGATGCAAAAAACAACACGAAGCCATCTTACAACCACGTTAAATGGTTACCGATCTAATTTCGCAAGCTGTCATCGAAAAACACATATTTCTCTTGGTCCTTCTCTCTCTCTCTGTCTCTGTCTCTCTCCCGGGCGGCGGCGGTCGAAACCCTAGGAACGAGAAATCAAGAAGAATAGAGAGATTTCCACCACAGATCGTCGCCATCCATGGCGGATCCGATGAGCAACCTCTACGGCGGCAGTAGAAACCAGAAGAACACCGAAGGAGGAGGAGGAAGAGGGGGGAGGGTATACAACCCTTACCAAGACCTCAAGATCCCGTACCAGACCATTTACAACCTCCCCACCTCCCCGGAGTTCCTCTTCCAGGAGGAGTCCGTCGCGCAGCGCCGCTCCTGGGGGGAGAACCTCACGTACTACACCGGCTGTGGCTACCTCGCCGGCGCCGTCGGCGGCGCAGGCAAGGGGCTCGTCGACGCCGTCCGCGCCGCCGAGACAGGAGACACGATGAAGCTTCGGGTCAACCGCGTGCTCAATTCCTCAGGGCAGGCCGGCCGTAGGGTCGGCAACAGGCTGGGGGTGATCGGGTTGTTGTACGCCGGGCTCGAGAGTGGGATGGTGATGGCCAGGGATACGGACGATTGGGTCAATAGCGTGGTGGCCGGGCTTGGGACCGGGGCGCTGTTTAAGGCCGCGTCCGGGCCGAGGTCGGCGGCTGTCGCCGGTGCGATCGGTGGGTTGATGGTTGGAGCTGCCGTCGCGGGGAAGCAGATGGTGAAGAGATACGTACCTATCTAGGTCCTCGTGGTTTGTCTTTTCTTCTTCTTCTTCTTCTTCTTCTTTTTCTTCATTTGATTTTTATTTTCTTTATTGACTTGTAAAATCAGGGAATCGGCATGATTCCAATAAATCACATATTGAACAAAGAAGGGAACTAAGAGTATCAATCCTTTCTAATTTTGCCTGCTATATGCTTGTGAGTTGTGATCAAGGTCATTTTAACAAATTCACGTGCTGGTGGATATAATCTGTTTTATTTCATTCAAGAAAGACTTGTTGTGTCGAGATTTGATTCTTTTTCTCTCTCTTTTTTCTCCCTGTGGCTGTACCATGTCCATGTCGTAGATTCATCAATATTCGTAGACCTTCTTTGTTCGTTTGTTTTTTTATTGTCAAGGTGAATTTGATGATAAACTGTTACTCTTGATTGCTGAAACTTTCTAAAAAGAAATATGTTGAGAGTTCTACAATCACAAGAATCATGGCTGACTTTTTCTATAGGGTTGGTTGGGTAAAGTCTTTAAAAGTAGGTCAATTTTTTTTGAAATAATTTCTTTCGGAGTAAATGACCCTTGAAACTAAAAGACTAATAAAAATAATGGCAATGTTAGGGTTCCAGTCTATATCTTTGAGGCTGACATTTTAGGGATCAAGCACCTCAGTTAACCACAGTTGTGTTCTTGGTTTATTTCTGGTGTTAGTATATCATCATCATCATTATTACAATGATGAAGATATAAAACACACCCTAGGATGCTTCTTTACGTATGAACTTATGTCAGTGTGACATGGTTGAATGTTCAGACAGATAGTAAAGTTAAAGGAGCTAGTTATAGGAGCAAGTAAAATAAGAAAAATAGGAATAAGCGAAAAGTGGTATTAGTATTTTGATAGTATTATTATTCAGTTTGAAAGTGATTTTTTTTAACGGTGAATAAGTGTGTATAAGGAAACATGCTAGTTTGGGTGAAAAGTAGAATAAGTATCAAAATAAGTGTTGGAATAAGTGAAAAACATATAGATTAATAATAATCAATTTAATTATTAAGATATATATCTAATTTAAAATATGCATACATCATATTATATATGTATTAATTTTTAAACAAAAAATAAACACATCGTATGCATACATGTATAATAATAACTTAGTGGAATAACTTTATTTCAGCTTTTCCGTGGAATAGTTATTCTAGAATAAGCAAATCAGAATAAGAATTACTATTATGCTTTTATTCCATTTTTTAACTTACCAAATGAAAATATAATTTCAATTCTACATTTATTTCTGACTTTATCTAGGTTCCAAACAGGGGTTAAGGATTTAAATATGGTTATAGTAATTAATTGATGTCTGAGTTTTTTGTTATTTTTGAAAAATTTAAGGCTTTCTCATATTATAGTGATGGGGACAACTCTGAGGATTTGAGCTTGTTTACAAATATGGGGTGATTATTGATTTTTTTGAGCCTTTGGATTTAAAAAGCTAGGCTCACATAGACTGGATGAATCCATATGCCCTAGTTAGTTATAATAGAGTTGCAGTACATAGTGCATAGACATGTAGGTATCAAAGTAATAGATAATTGTTGCAAAGTTTTGAATTCTCAGGCATCTGAGTATTCAATGCTGAAAGGTAGAGTGAAAAAGAAAATTGTGGAGGAATAGATCTGATTTAAAGTTCTTTGAAGTCAAATTGTACTATTGTGTTTGGTAACCTGGAAAAAAAAGCACAATAAAATAATCACTGAAAAATAAGAGTGAATTGAAATTTACATCAGGTAATCACTATTTTATGTTGTTATTTGAGGATCAAATTATGGATTATTGTCTAATCAATTAAGTGATGTATTGTTGAAACTCTTAAGCTAACAACTAGAACCTTCTAGCTAGTTGCCTGGTAATATTTAAATAAATTAAATGTATTCAGTAATACTATTACAATGAAAATTAAGCTTACAATGATTGAAGTGGTGGTGGCAATGATTGTATAGTGACAACAATGATGATAATGACACAGAGTACCAGTATTGACATAGTTTTACTTTACCTTTATAGTTTCATGAGACTGTGTTGGTGTTTTGTGGTTGTGATGGTAATAGCTATGGAATATTGTGGTGGCAGTTGCAAAGTCGATAGCACTGACTTCTGTAGAGTTAGGGTGTTGGTAATAAGGACATAAATGGTTGATTTGTTAACGATGCTAAAGAAACTAATGTTTACAATGGGGAAGGTGATTGTTGTTGATTGTGGTGGTGGTTCATGCCTTGATGATGGAGTTCGATGGTGGTGTCTGTGATGTATCAGCAATGGTGGGTAGTTGACTTTAAAGCAAGTGAAAAACTTAAAAGTTGACTTCAAATAAGTAACATGAATTACAGAATAACCGACTAGATAGTATATAATAAATATTTATCTTACCATCCATGATTGCATAGCTATATTGATTAATGAAGTCCAAAATTTAAAGTAAAGTTAAAATTCTAGTCTTTGAGTCTTAAATTCATGAAAACATCCACTCGCAAAATAAAGTTGTAAGTGTGAATATCTCGTTTGCTCAAAGGGAAGAAGGCTAGATCCTTGAAAAATAAAGAAGCATTAGCAATGCTAAGGAAACATTTAAGTCATAAAAAGGTTGAGAGTATAATGCATGAAAACAATTGTTAGTCATTATTTGCAGTTGAAGGTTGTGTACAAGATCTTGGTCATGATCGTTATGATGTCCATCATCGTAGCCATGGTGAAGGGATTGGGTTTTCAAAGGACAAAACTGAAGGAGGCAAGCCATCGAGATCTGTAATGAAGTGAAATTGTAGAGTTATATGGACGGTTTGGTTGGTTATGAGATTGGACCAGTTTACTCCAACAACAATAAAGTGGGGTTATCTTCATGGCAAAGAAAGCCGACGAAGGCTGTTGGTGACTAGGAGTTTGGTATGGTTTGACCTCTTGATTTACAAGGCATTAAGATTTTCTAAGCCAGTGTGAGAAAGAAGACCTGGTTAGAGAGATGACTTTGGGACGTTGAAGGTAGGAAAGGTGCATCAGGGGGTGGGATGAAGTGGTTGGGAGTCTATAGAGGTCATGAACAACGCTTCTTACATTGCATGATCTTTTGCTTGTTTATTTTCCTTATACAAGCCTTTTTCTCCCTGTTGACAAGCATTTGATAAGCTTTTCATCCCTCTTCATTCTCCTCTTTTTCCTTCACTCTCTCATTGATATGCCCAGCCACAGGATTCTAATCATGCAAGATAATCTTCTAAGCTGTCTTACTTTTGTAAGACAATTTTAATCACAAGTTTATAATTTTACTCACTATTATGGAACTAGGAACAATTAACTCATAGTTCGAGTAAAATGAACACAACTTTCACGGTTTCACCAGGCAATTGTATTTCACATCATTCAACACACAACCTTCCCAGATGACTGTCTTTTAGTTGCTCAAGCATCTGTTCTAAATAGAACTAAAGGATTTAAAACTAACACAACTTCAATTCTGTATTAAAAGTTTTGACATAAGAAAAGTATAACTTCCAAAGATAATGTTGTAGTACTAATTTACAAATAGGCATTTATGGGTCAAAATAGGGTAAAAATTTATGGCAAGTAGTTGCAAGTTGCTTAGTCTAGTGACACCTAAATATATACTTTTTACTGCTGAAATATCTATAAAATTATTTAGTGAACGTTTAAAAACATATAAAAATGTTGATCATGCATTGAGAAATTGGTGATGGATCTTACAACTGAAATGGGAGTTAGATAGGGAGATACTATTTTCCTGATGTTTGAATTTCTGATCAATGCAACAGTTAGCTCTACATTTGGGACATCTTTATTTTGATATTGTTAATTTTGAATCTAGTTCTTGGTGGAAGTTGTAATCGTTCTTTCATTGGCTATGACAATAGGAAAATGAGTAATCTTTAAGATTATTTACTTGCCAAAGAGAAGGCAGTCTTCATTTCGCAGATTCTATTTGATTGAGGAATCTCACAGGTTGGGTTTGTCAGTGAAAAAAACATTTCAGGCTCTATAAACCTAAGAATATGTTGTGCTTTGATAGGAAGAAATTAGTAAGGCAATGGATAGAGAGATAAATTTTCATATATTTTCGTATCTTAGGCATATGTGCAGTAGCTCACTTTGTTGCAAAAAGTAGTGGAGAACGAGTTGGAGCTTGTGGGTGTGAAATAACATGTTATTATGAATTAATGTTTCCTTGTTTCGAAACTACATTTAGCACTGTAGTTTTTAGTAGAAATCATTTTTCGAGAAAAAGTAGTTTCAAACTGATATTTCTTCTAGAGATTTTTTTTTTTTGAGAAGTAGTGATCAACTTTTCATGGTTTGAACAAAAAAGCTGTTGACAATAAAAACTGGTTGTTGATTAAAAACTGCATATTCAAATGTAGTTCCAAACATGGCCTTTATTTCAAATATGATATACACTGGTTATTATTTTTGGCACTGATGTAAATGTTTGTATGGTTATATTGCGTGTATACGTAGATTGGAAACATCAGTTACTTTGCTTGAATAAGAATTGGGAGCATTATTACAAAAAAACGGAAAAAGATGATTGCTTAAATGCTGTTTAAACTTTTTTTACATGGTGTTGTTTCATTTTGCACTTAATAAGGCCTTTAAACAAATGAACTTCAAAATGACCGATCTGGTCCAGTTAAATGGTCATTATTTGAGTTAAAACTGTCGTTGTCTGGCAGCGTGATATGTTATTTAGCTATTTGGTTGGATATTTATGCTTGCTACTTATCTAGTTATTTAATTTATTTTTTTGGATTAAAGTATTTGTGGTTGAATGGTAATTACACTCGTTGAAACATTGATCATCAGTCAATTTAGGTTGTCATGCTATGGTTTACTTAGTTTTTTTTTGTTGATGCCATCATGAGTTTATGCTGTTATTTTTCGGTTTGCTTGCTTGGTTATTTGTAGTGATTCTTTTACTCTATTAGTTATTCTAAGATTTTGTTTGGAACCTCTTATTTATAGAAGTCAGATTTTGAGGTTTTAATAGAAGTTGATTTTTAAGAGTATCTGTAGAAGTTAAATTTTAACTTAATTATAAAAATCCTGTTCGATAAATAAAAGTTCCACAATAATAGTGAAAGTCTAACAATATTGATTTTATATATTTACTTTCTATCTAATGGCAAATCTATAAATAATAAGAGTATTTTTATGTAATTAATTTAAAAAATCAAAACTACAAATGTAAATATATATCTTATTTATTCAATTTTTCTTAGAAGTTTTTATTGGTCAATTTCTAGAAAATCATGTTTTTTTCACAATTTCAGGATCCAGAAGTTATAACTTCTATGAAAAGTGGGTTTTCAATGTCTCATTTAGAACTATTTTTAGGATATTTGATGATTTGATAGAAGTTAATCACTTAGAAGATGTCTTTAAACAGTTCCAAATGGGGTCTAAGAATGATTGCTATGCCATGCTCTTTCAAGTTTTTTTTTTTTTTTTTTGATGCCATCATGAGTTCATGCTGTTGTCTATTTTTTGGTTTGCCTGCATGGTTATTCGTAGCGATTCTTCTACTCTTTTGTGTTATTCTGGGAATGATCCTTTGGTACTTGAGTGATGTGCTTGTAACTGTTCCAACATGTGATTTGGACTTGTTTGGTTGCTGTTCTTTAGGTCGAAATACCGACCATAATTAGTTTGTTTTATATTTTTCTGATAGAAACGCCAAACTTGGGAAGCTTTCCCCATGATGTATTTTCCCTTTGTGTTCTTGTTTGCGTGACGTCTGTTCTGCTAGCATTATACGTGCTGTAACTGTGTACAACAGGATTTTAGCCGACAGGATGTTCTCTTGTTGAGTTAATGTATCTTAGAACAACATATGTTATTCGTTGTGACATTAACAAAGTATTTGGTATGGGAAAACATATCTTGTGCTCTAGACCACAAAATCCTAGCCGTCACTCTAAAGCTCTTCTCCACCACGCCACCTCCTTCGACTGGGAGGTCTTCAAGGTTAGATTCCTGGAGGAGGAGGATGCTCCTGTTCCAGTTGCTCCGATACGCAATACTTGTTGCAGATCTTGAAGAAACACTGTTGTAGCGGGCTCTGACTTTCCCCTTGAGATCGAAGGGAAGCATTGGGAGGCAAGGGACGCCCTTCGTTCTGTCTCCACCTGCAAACGGCACTGCAGATCGAGGAAGAATGTATTCCCTTCCTCGCAGGTATGTGATGTTGAGGTACTTCCCTCCTCCTTTGCCTCTGTCTGCAATGGAAATCTTCCATCGGCGGTAGTCAACCCTTTTCTTTTGGAACATAGTCCCCAACTAGGGTTTTCCGGACGGGATAACTCCTCCTAGGGTGGTTCCGAACAATTTTTTTGCCACTCTGGCTCGTTGGTGTTGGTGTACGATAGTTCATTGTTTACCATCCCACTTGCAGTTAACCTAGCATTATATGTGGATTGTTTTATGCATGTTTAATCTTTACATTTTAGTTGAATTTTTGATTTGGATCTCTGTCATTTGTGCTTGGATCTGGCTCCCCTCTTGTCTGATTGGAGAAATCTCCCGTTCTCTGTTGAGTTTTTTGAGAACTCTTGTTCTGGGGGTCTTGGATTGTCACTTCGATTGAAGACTCGGGCCTTGTCGCGGTTCTCCAGTGACCTCCCTAATAAGGCTGGCTCCTCGGCGACGACCGTTTCCTTAGATTGGTTACCGGACCAGGAAGTTTCTCTCTCTTATCTCCAACTCTTCTCCTCTCCTTCTGATCCAGTGGTTCCCACTATGTCGTCGATTGGTGGGTTGCCGCCGGTGGACGGTAGGAATGCTATTCCAATCGTCTCCTTGACGGAGACAGTTGGGCTGCGGTCTGCATGCCCTGTCAGGCCCTCTGACTCCGCAGAGTTCGCCTCGAGTTCCGTGTGGAACTACTCATCCTACAGAGTTCCAATAATCCCGCTGGACTATCATAAGCCCCTCTTTAATCAGGATTTATCTCCCGATTCTCTCTGGGGGAGCGTCATTTCAAATTCCAACTGCGAGCCTTGTGTTAACCTCGACCTCGACTCGGTGTCATTTACTCTGCTCGAGTCTTGAGCCGAGGCAAATCATTCCCACTACGTTATGGCTCATGAGTGCTTTTCTGACAACTGACATTTAAAACGCCACTCACCTGTCTCTCACGATGACTGCCAGTCGTTTCCGTGTGCAGTCTGCACGTCTTCCTCGAATCTCATTTCCAGTGACGGTTCTGGACTCATACCAACACGATCTTCTGACACTGGGATCTCCTCTGATATCCTGGATCCACCTACCCTCCCTCCCTCAGTTGGCTCTCGTTTCGCTCCCCTTGCTTCCCCTACTCCTGCCTAGAGGAGCGAAGCATCTCATTCCTTGGCAGCACCAGCGGAGTGGACTACGGTGAATCGTCGAAAGCCCTGCCCTCCTCTGGTAACTTTCTGCCGCGCCTCTGACCGTTGCTTTAGCTGTGGCCTTCTTGGCCACATCAAGAGCAACTGTAGATATTCGGGTCTATGCTTTCGTTGTCTTTCCCTACTCATTCTGTGGTTATATGTAAATTTTTTCAGGAAAGAAAACTGTCTGCTCCTCTGTCCCTCAACATGGCGGGCCTTTTCTCTCATTTCCCTACCATTATCCCTCCATCCGAAGCAACCTATGATCTACTCCTCTCCCTCTCCTACTGCGCTCTTGTATCTTCCCATTCTACTCAGCTGACCAAGGAGCTTCTCGAACACCATATAGCTACCAACTGGCCCCTGGCCTCCGGAGTTGAAGTCAAGGACTCGGCTCCCGGAAAATTTCTTCTTAGGTTCCCCTCCCCTAAGATAAAGATAGACACCCTGAACCTTTACGGATCCTCCTTGCAAACTCTTTCTGCCTCTTTCACTCATTGGACTCCTCAGTCTAATGCGGTATTCACCCTTAGAGAGGAGGGAGTATGGGTAAGACTAGAAGGTATTCCACACCACCTCTGGAATGTGGACATATTCAGGTGCATGGTAGTCGAGTTTGCCGATCTTCTGGAAGTGGACCTCACTGTCGAACGAGCAAAACAGCAGAGCTTTGCTCGTTGTCGGATTCTGTTGCATCATGGGAAAGATTTGCCTCATACTCGCTTCTATGCTTTTGGTCGTATAGTATATCCTATTATGTTCAAACCTAGTTGGAATATCTGTGGTCCCTCCCCTCCCTCCCAACATGCCCCTGTAGCCTGGCCCTCTCGACCCTCCCCCGTCATTCATCAAAAAGTTCCTCCTCCTAACAGGAAATCCTTCAAAGCAACCAAGGGCTGGCGTGGGAGTAGGTGTGGGAAAACCTCTAGACCGGGGATAAATGTCTGGACTAGGTCCTCCTCTCTTCCACAACCCAGTGATCCTTCCCCTGTCTCTGCGGGTATTCTCCCCACCCATTCTGCCTCCGAAGGATGGTACAAAACTTCCCCCTCTTCTCCAACTTCTGAAGGTTGGCATAAAGTTTCACCCACCCCTGCTTCTGAAGGATGGTATAAAGCTTCTCCCTCCATATCATCCAAAATGGACTGCTCCTAGGGGTGCGACTCTCCAGCAATCCTCGACGAATCCAACTTTGTCCAAGCAGAGATTCGTTGCAGGAATATATCCATGGGAAAGTTCAAGAAATTAATGGCATTGTATGACTGTATGGAGAAGGAAGTCACGTCTGAAAAATCCGCTAAACTGCTCTCCTCCCATCTTGATACTCCGATACACTCCCCCAAGTATCAACGGAAATTCCACAGAATATACTGCTCGTAATTTTATTTCTGCTAATTTTGACTCTTTGTCGTCTTCCCGTCATTCTGATATTGACTTATGTATGGCAAATATGCATGATAAGGACTTAGACCCCTTGATATGGGACTCCTACCAGCACTTTCAAAAATTTTGTGGGAAAATTGGTATCTCCCTTAGAACTAATGCAGAGACACATAGTTTCTTTTCCTAAATTAGGCACGATCAGGGGAAACATCCTATTTCCCTGAAGGATCTTAGCTATTCTTGCGAGAGGGAACTTCCCTATCGGTCCTCTAATATGTGTTCATGATTATTGCAGCATGGAATATTAAAGGATTAGGGTCTTGTTCTAAATCTTGCGCTGTACGCAATCTAATCAGATCACAGAAATGTGATGTTCTTATTGTTACTGAAACTAAGAAAGATTCTTATTCCCATGCCTTACTTAGAGCTTTAGGGGGCAGGAAAATTACTTCATGGTCATATCTTGCTTCCTCTGGTGCCTCAGAGGCATCTTGATTGGCTGGGACGATAAAATGTTGAGTCTTAAGACACATCTGACAGGCCATTATTGCCTTTCTTTACACTTTCTTTCACTCGAGGACAACTTTGAGTGGTGGCTCATAGGGGTTTATGGCCCCTGTGCATCTAGACTTAAGTCTGTCTTTATTGAGGAATTGCAAGGTCTCAGCCAAGTGGTCAGTGAAAACTAGGTCATAGGTGGAGATTTCAACTTGATTAGATATTCTCACGAGCATTCCTCTTGCCCAAGGATTTCTACACATATGTTAAGTTTCAATGATTTCATCAATGGAATGCATTTGGTGGACCTCTCTCCCATCAACTGTTTCTATACTTGGACTAACTTCCAGGCTGACCCCACGATGGTCAAACTCAACCGCTTCCTTTCCTCTGCTTCCTAGTCGGTTAAATACCCCAACTCATTCTGCTCTAGTAAGGCCAGAGTTGTTTCCGACCATGTCCCAATTATATTAAACACTGTTAGACAGAATTGGGGTCCGACCTCATTTAGGTTCTATAGATCTTGGCTTCTTGTTGATGGATGTCAATCTCTTATTCAGGATTGTTGGCTGAAATCGAGAGATCTATTTTACACATCTAATCCTCTAGCTGGATTCACCTACAGATTGAAATATTTAAAGCAAAGTCTAAAACATTGGATTGGTCCAATTAGACTGAAAAGAGGTCAGATATTAAGTGACATTGAAACACGTATCCAAAACATTGATAGCTTAGCAGAGCACTCTATCCTCAATGAAGAGATAGGGATAGAGAAACAAGCTTTGCGAGAACAGCACTTTGAACTTTTAAGAGAAAAAGAGCTTTTCTGGAAACAGAAATCTAGAATTCATTGGCTGAAAGAGGGAGATTCTAATTCTTCCTTCTTCCATAGTATGGTTAATTCACATAGACGGAATAATAGTATCTTCTCACTCATCGTCAACTCCACTCAGATTACATCTCCTTTGGCTATCAGGGAGGAAATTGAAAAGCACTTCTATCATCAATTCAACTTCCAGGATGGACCTAGTGTCTCTCTTAACTGGGACCGCCTGGCTCCCATTAAAATCCCCAATCCCGATTTACTTGAAGTACCGTTCTCGGAAGAAGAGATTGAGGCAAATTTAACCATGCTTCCAGGAGACAAAAGCCCTAGACCAGACGGGTTCCCTATGTTCTTCTTCCAACTGTTCTGGGATCTGATGAAAGATGATATAATGCAAATTTTTCATCATGTCTTCACAGCTAGTGAACCAGACACACTCTCCCCCTTAAATCAGACTTTCATTGTACTAATTCTCAAACGCTCTGGAGCTAATATGATTGCAGAATTTAGACCTATAAGTTTGGTGAATAGTATTTATAAGATCTTTACTAAAACATTGGCCTCTAGGCTTTCCCCTATTCTTAACAAGGTCATTGACAATACACAGTGTGCCTTTCTATCTGGACGCTCAATTGGGGACTGTTTTCTTGTAGCTCAGGAAACTCTCCACTTCATGAAGTCCTCTAAGGTTTCTGGCTTCATTCTGAAGCTGGATTTTGAGAAGGCTTTCAATAATGTTAATTGGGAATTCTTACTAGACTCCCTACAGGGGTTAGGCTTTGGGGGGAAATGAATATCTTGGATAAAGATGTGTATTTCCTCTGCAAAATTCTCCTTACTACTCAATGGTACATCCCATGGCTTTTTTGGAGCTGCCAAAGGGTTGAGACAGGGGGACCCTATCTCTCCCTTGCTCTTCATCATTGCTACTCATGTCCTGAATCATATGTTACAGCTAGCATTAAATCACAAGCTTATAGAAGGCATCCAATTCCCACATGGAAGTCCCCATGTGTTAAACATTCAATATGCGGATGATACCATTTTATTCCTGGCTGATGGTGCAGAGAATATTGTCAATATTAAACGTATTCTTTGTTGTTTCCAATCTTGTTCAGGGCTTAAAATCAACTTCTCCAAATCATCCCTTACTGGGATAGGGGTAGTTCAAGACTCAATAGATAATGCGTGTAAATTACTCGGTTGCAAGTCAGCTGAGCTGCCTATTACATATTTGGGTTTGCCCCTTCATTATAGGAGAGCCACGCGTAGAGACTGGTCTCCAGTAATTGAGAAGTTATCCTCTAAATTATCTCATTGGAAAGCACATTTCCTTTCTCTTGGAGGTAGGCTGACACTGATTAACTCAGTCTTATCAACCATTCCTACTTATTTTATGTCAGTACTCCACATGCCTAGGCAGGTGGAGAAAGATATTGACAAGATTAGGAACAACTTCCTCTGGAAGTCTGATCCTTCCGCTAGGAAAGGGGTGCATTTAGTTAATGGGGTTTACTTTGTAGACCTAAGCAGCAGTATGGCTGGAGGATTATTAATCTCAGGAATTTCAGTTTAGCTCTCAAAACTAAGCTTGTTTGGCAATTACTCTCTCATGATTGTCATGTTAAGTGGAAAGACTTAGTGAAGGCCAGGTACATGCATTATCTTTGGCCTGGGGCTATTTTAAATACCTTCACTAACTATTGCTCCCCTTTGTGGCTCTGTCTTAAAAATTGTTTTAATATTATTAATTGTTTTTCCTCTCACCATCTGCGTAATGGGGAAGATACCTTATTCTGGGAACACAAATGGTGGAATGAGAATAAATTAAAATACCTTTTCCCTGATCTTTATTTTATTAGTAGATGGAGAAAAGCCTCTGTCAAACAAATCTGCGAGTTATTTGGAGTGGATTTTAATAAGTTGATTGATCTATCTAAAGTTCAACTAAGTCAGTGTTATACTTTGCAATCTCAACTTGATATGTTGGTTCATATCATCCATTCTACTCCCTTGTTGGTTATATCCTGGATGCCTACCTCCACTTTTAACTATACAGTTAAGTCCTGTTACAATATTTTGAATGATGATGGATTAAGATTCACTTTCTATGAGCAAATATGGCAGACCTGGGCTCCGCTTAAGGTTAAATTATTCTCTTGGCTTGTACTTCACAATAAGAATCTCACTAAAGAGAAGTTGGCCAAAATGAGGTTGGGCTAGATCTCTTATTTGTATTTTTTGTAACTTACATATTGAATCTAATAATCATTTATTCATGTTCTGTGATTATGTTTTCCAGATATGGCAATTTTTTATATATTCTCACTTATACCCGGGCTTTTATAGTCTGTATTACTTATTTCAGTATAAACCTGCTCTTAGATTTTATTTAAGTTATCGTGGCTGGTATGTCTTGATTCAAGTTATTCTCTGGATAACCTGAAAAGAAAGAAATAGCAGAATTTTTCGTGGTTCTTCTAAGCCTTCTTATCTTATTATTTCGGATGTCATTGGACTAATGAGTCAATGGTTAGATTCTCTTTCACTAGGGTTTGAGAATGAGGATTTGAGGAATTCATTATCTTCAATGAAAGTCGCATGATCTACGAATCAAACCTCCATTACCACTACAGATGCTTCCCACCCTTCTACTGATACCAACATGCAACAGATTGCTCCTGCTGCTGACATGGGGCAGTAGTTTTATTTATATTCGTAATAGAAAATAGAACTTGATTTGCCAGCCTTGCTGGATGGACTGTAATTTAATGGCAAGAACATTGCCTTATCTTCTTTTTGTGATTCTGTATGTGAATTTTGGACTCCTGATTTCCTTAGATCTTTTTCCTTGGAGTTGATTTCTAGTACTACTTACCTTTACCAAAAAAAACATATGTTATTCGTTTTGATAAATTTGTGGTTGACATTCTGTTCACTCGTCGCCCTTTAATTTTATCGGAGAAATATGGCTGGCTGACATTTGGATTCCTAATTAATCTACCATCCATCCCGTTCTCACACTGGACTTTCATACGGAACGCCAGCTCAATGAATGGGGATCCAATATAAATTTCAGATGGTTCACCTTCCATTAATGGACAGAGTATTCAGCTGTTATCATGAATGGCAGATCTCCAGTATTTTCTTCGTTTTTGCCCTTTTTCAAATGATAGGTTCTCAAGTGTCCTCACTGCTAGACAAAGCTCTCGCGAAAACAAAGCTCACAAGGATACTGTGTCCTCACGCTCCGTTCTCCGGTGCCCTAAATCTGCGATGGCTCCCCCCAAGAGTCGCCGCTCTGCTCCGAGGTCCCCGGCTACTGCCCGATCCACCTCGGTGTCACCGTCTCCATACTTCCTCCGCTCCAGAAAGGTCTCCCCTACCGAGACATCTACCTATCGGAGGTTGGTAACCCCTTCTCTTGGTTCAGCCTTGACGGCCTCGTCTCGGGGAAGTCGTAGGAGGAAGCCCCCTAGTTGTGCTCCGGTTTCAGATCTACGATCTGTTACCTCGGAGCTGGGCTGCTCCAGAGGGGGTAGATCCTTGGAGGGGCTCTGCCCTTCCATATCTGGGTCCTTGCTGATCTTTGCTGGATCTTCTGATATTCTGTTTGTGATGGATGATAGCTTTTCGTGCATTTGCGTGGATTGCTCTTTCTTTACTAAGTTTTTATCTCCATCGTGGATATATTCTGTTTATTGCTGTTCTATTTGCTCCGACGTGTTCGCCCCATCTGGAACCGTCTCCAGGGAGTTTTTTTTCCCGAGATTTCTGCTTGTTGGGCTGCGTAGATTAATTTTTATGTGGAGGTGGTTCCTGATCGAACTGATCGGGGCTGTTCCTCTAGGTTTTTTGATTCTGTGGTCTTTATGTGAGCGATCCTGTGGTTCCATGCTTTCCGACGAGGTCTTTCCCGTCGGTGGGATCGCAGAGAAGAAACACTGTTTTGAGGGTTTTGGGCGACAGGGCCGAGGATGTGTCAGTAGCCTCGGGGTCTGTCTGGGGGTATTCCCAATACCTTCCCCCGTTAATCCCGCATTATTTTAATTCTAATGCTGGCAGTAATGACGATCTTAATGTTAATCTCAATCCTTTTAATGAGATTTCAGTGGATTTGCTAGTTAATGAGACCCTTCTCGCGGGTCCTTCTCGGTCTTTGGGCTCTGACGTCGCGCCAGACCTGCCCTGCCATTCCTGCCCCTCACCGTCTGTCAGACCTGTCTTTTCTGGCAGTGTCGATCCCACTACGGTGGCTCACACTGTAGACCTTTTTCCTTATAATAATACTTTCCTGCCGCGGGAACCGTCTGATTTCTCTGGTGTTGACAAGTTGTCAGATGCGACAGGGATTTCCTCAGATATTTTTTCTGACGATTCAGATTACTTAGGTTGTGGTTCCCGTTTTGCCGCCCTTCTTTCCCCCTCTTCCTTGGGTGCAAACGAGACGGCCTCCCCTGG
>JAMKQA010003220.1:0-17535 GCA_024699735.1 Posidonia australis
ATACAAGAGAAACAAAGGGTCTTGCAAACGAAAAGCCTCGAATATTCGTTGGCACATTCGTTTGCAAGGGTAACAGCCTGGAAGATGGAAGGTCAGCAACCAGAGCTGGGCACCTGCTTGGTGTGCCTGGTTGGTGCGCCTGGTTGGTGCGCCAACTTGGTGCGCCAACCCTGCTCAGATATTTTGATTGGGACTCTGGCTAATGGGTTTAGGGCTCGGTTCAAGGACTGATCACATCCAAAGCAACATAAGGATACTCATCTCTGGGTCTCCTCAAAATCGGGGTGTCTACAAAGGGGCTCCAGAAGGAAGAGGAAGGAGTGATCTGATTCAGCCTTTGAGAAGAGGTGTAGTGTTGCGTCGCCTCGACTACAGAGAGTGTTGTGTTGGATCTCTCCGGAGAGTGTCTTGGTCGCAACGGGCCGAACCTAGAACCCACACCCAAAAACACCAATCCCAAAACCTTAATTCTAGCCCAATGCCCAGTAGCTAGACTCTATCATGGGACTACGTGGCCCGATACTGCGAACAGATTACGCAGTTGGGATGCGCTGGTGACCCAGGACAGAAACAAAGCAGAACGATTGATTGGTTCGACCATGTTACGAACCATTGGTTGAATGCATCTGGTTGGCTTGCATGGACGTGGGCACGTAGCCTGGTGTGCCTGGAATCCCCATGAACCATCTCTCTTGCCAAAACCCTAACCCAAATCCTAGTGAAGTCAGTTGAGACTGGTTGGTACTCTAATAGGGGTAGTTTGGCTAGTTGATTTACAATCGCCTACACCTTGACTACCTTCTGCATGACGAACTGTAGGTCGAACTCCATGAGGAGCATCTGCCATCGTGCTAATCTTTCAGACAGTGTAGGATTCTCGAACATGTATTTAATGGGGTCTATCTTGGCTATGTATTAGACTTTATGTGCTAGGAAATAATATCTGTGCTTCTAAGAGGGCCAAACTAGTGCTAGGCAATGTTTCTCGATCTGAGAGTATTTCTTCTCATACTCCACGAATATTCTGTTTAAGTAATGGACAACTTTCTCCTTCCTCCCTATTTCATCGTGTTGTGTTAGAACGACACTTGTAGAGTTGTCACTAATCGCCTGATAGAATAGGAGTGGCCATTGAGGAACTGATGCAGCTAGTATTAGAGGGTTGAGGAGGTAATGCTTTAGGTCATTGAATGCTTTTTGACAGGCCTTATCCCATTTGAACTCTATGTCGCCTTCAATAGCTCATAGAAGGCTTCTCTATGTGTTGAGATATGAATCGTCGAATGAATTGCAACCTTCCTATGAGTCCCTTGAGTTCCTTGATATTCTTCGAAGGTGGCATTTCTGTGATTTCTTTGGCATTTATAGGGTCTATCTCTATTTCCCTCTTGCTTACCATGAACCCTAACAACTTTCCAACAGTGACTCCGAACGCATACTTCTTGAGATTCATCCAAAGGTCGTATTGGTCCATCCTCTAGAGTACTCTTTCTAAAGCTTGGAAGTGTCCTTCTCTTGTCTTTGACTTCACCAATAAGTTATCCATGTGGCACTCCATGCAATCATGTCATGAAAGATGACCATCATGGTCCTTTGCTAGGTAGCTCTGGCATTCTTCAGCCAGAAGGACATGACGATGTAGCAATAAGTTCTCCATGAAGTTGTAAACGAGGTCTCCTCTTGATCTTCCTTTGCGAGCTTGATCTAGTTGTAGTTGGGAAGCCATCAATGAATGAAAGCATTTCAAGGCCTACAATGTTGTGAATGAGGATGTCGATATGTGACAGGGGGAAGTCATCCTTTAGATAGGTATCTTTATGGTCTCTGTAGTCGATGCAAACTCATACTCTGTCATCTTTCTTCATGACCGGGACTATGTTGGTAATCCACTCTAGATAGACTACTACTTGAATGAACATGGCTTTGTGCAACTTGTGTATCTCTTCCTTGACTTTCAACACTAGTTCTGGCCATAACCTTCATAGTTTTGCTTCACTGTCTTCGCGCTTGGCTTGAGAGGGAGTCTGTGTTCCGCTAGCAATGACTCTAGCCCAGGCATTTCTACATACGTGAAGGCTAAAACATTCACGTACTTCTTGAGTAGCTTTATCATTCTGGTTCATTCATCTGAGCTAAGTGTAGAGCTTATCCGAATTGGCCTTGGGTCTGCTTCCGTCCCTAGATTGATTTCTTTTGCTTCTTCAGCGGTGGCCTTAGTCTATTCATCATATTTCTTCATCATTTCTTTGAAAACGGTTTGGCTCATCATCTCTTCTACATCTGGGTCTTCATCTATGTCCACTAGTTCATAAACCTCATAGTTCCCGTTGTTTTTGCCAAGGGTGCTTGACACTTTTTCGACTAGAAAGATAGCATGGGACTTGGCTAGCTCTTATGGGAACGTCGTTGTATAGTGATAGAATCTAACGGTTTGGGTAATAGGCTTGCTTCTCTTTTGGCCTGCACACCTAATAGGCTCATTAGATAGCGAGGGCATGGTGGCAGTTATGCCACCTAAGCCATGCTCTCGACTACCTTCCCCTTTATTGTTTATGTTAGGAAATAAAGTACTGAAAAGTAAATTGTACAAAAATAAAATGCAGGAATTAAAAGCAGAAAAGAAACTATTTACAAGGTTTGGAGGATTACCCCTAGGTTTGCCTCCTCGTCTGAGACGCCTTGCCATTGGCTTAGCGGCTGGCCCTAGCCCCTTCTTGCTTTGAAGGGCAAGGCCGTAGGTTGTTGAAGAGAATGCTGAGGTCACTAAGGCCGAGAGCATCGTCAACTATTGGCTCTGCGTCCTCTAAGGGTGCTCCAAAGTCGTCGGTTGGGATGTCCAGGGGTAGGGGGATCTTCGAAGAGCTGGGAGGAGTATCGGAGGCTAGGAGAGCAATGTTGGAGACTTCTTTTGGAGAGAGTGAAGAAACTTCTGGAGAGCTAGGAGGATGGTCGGAAGCTTGGATTGCTGAGTGGACAGGCGCTTGTAAGTCAAGGGCCTTCTTGAGGACAAGACTATCCTCTAATTGGAGCCTGACTGAGATGAAGTGGTTCGATAGTGACTAGGTCAGTGGCTGGGTGAGGTCCTTTGGCAGGTGCCACAAATATCCTAGCCCTATGCCATTGTACTCCTCTAGAGTTTCGAGCGCATCTTTCATTCCTTGCTCTTGATAGCCTAAGCTTGTTCCAAGGGTCTAGCCTATCCAGAGGAGGATCTCCCATAGTCTTCTCATGTACTCTAGGAAAGGAGAGGAGGCTACACTCAAGCTTCGAGGGGTGAAGATTTGTTTCATATTTTCCACGGCCTTGGCAGTTGAATCTCCTACTGAAGGTGTGAGCACTAGTGTTGGTGTGGTGGTTGGGCGGTGACAAGGTGCACCTCAACTTCTGTTGGCTCATCTCCCATAGTCTTGATTATTTTCCCCTGATGAGGAAATTTAATTAATGCATTGGTAGCATGGGGAGGTGATCGCCTTGATTTCTTCAATCCATTGACGTCCTCAGATGAATCAATAACAGATGGGTGCATCGACTACTATCAATTTAGTATCAGTTTCCATCAGGTCAATGGTGAATTTGACATTTATTTTTCCCTGAGCCATCTTCTTGTTGTTAACATAGCCTGACACCATCAAGGCTACTAGGAGAAGCTAGGCTTCCTTGAGTCTAATTAAATTAAAAGTTTTTAAGGCGCATACATTCAAGGTTTCCCCTATATCTACCAATACACTAGAAAGTTTAAAATTGTTTATCTTTACAATAACACTTAATGGTAAAGTCCTCTTGAAAGGAGCTAGTTCAAAATCAGTAAAGAACAAGGTGGATTCTATAAAGGCTACGACTACAACCACTACCAACATCTCTGCGGGCATATCCTCTGGTACTTGAGCTTTCTTTAGCACCTCCATCAAGATGTTTCAGTGTTGCTTAGAGGATCTAATTAGCTCGAAGATGGATATCCTTGCTTGTGTCTTCTTTAGTTGTTCTAGGAGGTCGAACTCTCCTTTTGTTTGCCTAGGGATGCCGAACTCTCGTTGCAGAGTAGGCAACACCCTTTCTGTAGTGGTTGGAGTCAATGCGATTTGATTTGAGACTCGACCCGTTCTAGTGATGGGAGCTTGCTGCACCTGCTGGTATCCTCCACTAGCACGAGTAGATCTGATTAGAGATGCTGCCATTCTTAGCAGAGACTACCCCTGGCTTCTAGCGTGTCCATGGTGTAATAATGACGAGCTTGGTTGGGTAGGGAGCACATAGGGTTTCTGATTGTATCTATATGCGAAACTCCATTCAGTCATGTCCTAGAACCCTTGGAAACTCAACGTCTCTTTATACCAGAGGACTCGCTCCATCCATCCATTTGATGGCCTTCCACTGGGTGCTCGAGGTGGTGATCCTTCGTCGTCCGACTCCAATGAGGCAGGTACCAAAATAATTCCTACGTCTACCTCATGGTCGGCTTGGATGGTGACTATCCTCCTTTGATGCTTGAACTTGAGGAGCTGATGTACCAATGATGCAATGACTTGGATCTCTGCTAGCCAGGACCTCCCCAAGATTAGTGGTTCAGCTAGATCCTACTCGATGACGATGATGGTGGTCGTACTTGTGAGAGGGCCAACAGTGATATCAACCAAAATGGTGTCGATCGCCTCTTTTTGACTTCTGTCGTAGGCTGCATAGGTAAAGTGGTGTTCAGTGATTTCATCTCATTCAATGCCCAAGTAGTCTAGTGTGGACATGAAACAAACACTCTGATTGGCATCGGTATCAATGAGCACTCCTGTAAGAGGGTAATCATTGATGTGCACAGATATGATCAACAAGCGAGAGCACTCTTCTAGTGGCAGAAGCTTTGTGTCTCTGAAGACAATGTTCCTTTGCTCAAAGCCTTCGATGATTTCTCTAGCTAGTACAAATGGATCCACATTACCTGAGTTGCCAAATTGCTGGTGCTCATTGTTGGGGAGGAAGTCAAAGTGACTGAGGAGGGTGAAGTCATCTACGAGCTCATCTATATTCCATTGGTCGTCCCCTGTATCATCTATCTGGACTTCCTATTCTTCATCGAACCATATCTCCTGGACTAGCGTTGTGAGTGCGTCAAGCTCTTCTTCTTCTACAGCTGGTGGCCCTAATTCTAGATTTGCTTCTATGCACTGAAGGGTCACTAGTTCACCTTGAGCTGTAGGCTATCTATCTTTGGCCCGCACATGGGCCACAGCGTGATTGGGCATGGGGTTTTGATGTATCTGCATCCTAGGTTATTCCCCTTGAGTCGCCCTTAGCCTTTCTTTGAGGGCTAGCCTTATGATCTCCCCTCTATCATTCAGGTCGTATATCTTGTCCTTTACCACAAAGCACTCCTTTAGGGTATGTCCATTCTTCTGATGGTATGGATAGTACTTGGACATATTGGCACTAGGAGTGTTTGACTTTGGTCTCGGTAGCTGCAGATCTCCACTTTCAACTAGCATTCTAAACACATCACAAAGTGCTTTAGGGAGTAGCGGATAGTTTTGTTGTTTCGGCCCTCTACAGTTCTGTGGTAGAGGAACATTGTGGTAGTTCCTTTGTTGCTACTACCTTTGCTGTTACCCCTGTTGTTGCCCACTGTACTGATTATTAGGTTGTCTTTGTTGCATATACACGAGGTATGTTGGCATTTGTTGGCATTGTAGTGGTTGTGGGAGCCGTTGACATTGCTATTGGTACTATGTCAGGGGCTCTTGATATTGTCCAGGTTGGTTCTGATATTGCTCAGGGTGCCCAGGCTAATGTTGGCGATTCTTTTGTCCTTTCCGACATTATTGATGGGGGCAGGCTAATGCTGCCAGTGATTCTCTCCACAATGTGTCCAACGGTCTTCTTCTTGCCTTTCCCCTCAGATTCTAGGAATGGCAGGTCATCTTTGTTGCACAGGACCTTTACAGTACATTGATAAAGCTGAGGATATGTATGGAAATCTCCCATCAACAGGCCTGCCCTCGGTGCCCTGGTGGTATTTCTAGCTATGATTTCGATGGCATGGCTCTCCAATATATAGCACTCTGACCTAGCCACCATATCCCTCTACCTGCTTGCGAATGTGATGAAATCTTCATTTGGTTGCATCTTCTTTGCAGTGAGATCTCCGATGGTGAGCTTGTGTGGCACACAGTGACTATATTGGTTGAGGAACTTTTCTTCCACTATCTTGAAGTCTTGGAGAGCATAAGCGATGAGGGTGTCAAACCACTTCAATGCCTCCCCTTCCAGTGTCTCAAATAAGAGATAGACCGTGAGTCCTTGATCATATCTATAGGGTAGAGAATCCATGATGACCATGGCTAGGTGGTTTCTTGGATCATTTGTCCTATTGTATTTCCTCATCTTTAGTAGCTTAAATCCTGGTGGTAAACTGAAGTATGGAAACTTAGAGGTATTAAAGCCTATAGGTGCTTTTGATGTGACTCCTACTTCTACCAGTGCCTCTGAAATCAGGTGCTTGATGTCTTGGATCAAGATGGTTGGTTGTCTGTGGACCTGGTACCCCTGAGTTTGATGGGATTGATATGGTTGAGGGGTACTATACAAGAGAGAGAAGGGTGAAGGCTAAGCTGTAGGGTAGTAGGGTTGCATCGTGGGTACTAGTAATGGTTGGGTGACCCATAGGTAGTGCAGTGGAATGTGGCTCAATGGTGGTTGGGGGATTTGGTAAACGGAAGGGTAGATGGAGATAGTGGCATACGATAGTAATGGGCTTTGGTTGGGAAAGTTGACGGTAAAGCTCGGGTGGCACTAAGTAGGTGCAGTCAATGGACCCTAGTGGGAACTCAAGAGAGAAGGTTCATGTGTGAGTAGGACTTGTGTAATCCCTGAAGGATAGTGTTGCGCCAGGAATTGGAGCACTTGGTTGGTGGCTCCCTCAGACAATTGGTGTGAGTTGACTGATATCGATCTTGTTGTTGCCACTGTGAGCATATGACCGAATGGAGCACTCCATGGTTGAGAGTACTCTGTCTCCTCCTCTTCTTCAATCTCCCTATCCACATATTGTCCTTCATCATTGTCTAGAGCACATACTATAGGGGGAGTGCTTCCGGTAGAGTAGTTGAATGGTATGGATGTGTGGGGAAACTTCCAACGAGCTCTCTACTACACAAACCTCAGAATATCTAGTTGTTCGACATTGGATGTCAAAGGATTGAAGAGAAACTCAAGTTGGCTTCCAAAACTATCATCCTAGCCCGTAGTAGTTGAAGCAATTGTCATCTCTATTGTGGTTGGCATGTTGAAGGGATTGACATATGAATGCAACCACGCTCGATGGACCTCCGATAGCAACAACTAGCTTCTACAGCCTCTTCTTTCCAAGTAGTTACAAGTTTTAGAAGCAAAGAATACAAACTCGTATAGAAGGAGATTACAAACTTACTCTTAGACAATTACGAATCCTCTAAAGAAATTACAGACTCAATGGGCTTAATAAAAGAAAAGAACTACAACTCTAATGAAGTGAAGTAGTAGATCCCCTAAAGTTGTTGCCTTGATGCCCCTGTAAACTATATCTCAAGCACAAATAGATTGCAACCTACAGACAAGTCACTTGGCATGTGCACTAGCGTTACAAGAATCCACCTATAACACCAAGTCAGTCCTGCAAGAAAACTACTTATGCAAAAGGCAACAGCTCTCGTCGTCGATAAGAAAGGCAACTCATTATGACATTGATGAAACAGACGACAGGATTCCCTATATCTTTGGCAACCAAAATCTATCCATGACAAAGCCCCAAACAAGTCTATTTATGCAAACAGGTTTTAGACAGAGTGCAATTTTTTTTTGGTTATGATAATTAGTTACTTGGTTGGTGTAACTTGCGTTCACTTAACCTGTTAGGATCTTAGGGTTAGAGGTAAGGCCTTTTGTAAGGGTTCTAGGGTCACACAATGGCTTTTTTTTTTATGACTTTGGGTACCACTCTTTAACCTTCTCTAGGGTCTACCAAGAGGGCCGAGGCTACGGATTTGTCTCTCTAAAGTGGGGCCCACAACTTAGGATTCTATCCTTAGGGTTAAATGCTAGCAAACCACAAAGCAAGAAGTAAACAAAAAAAAATAGAGTATCGAGTATCTATTAAGGTATATTACTGCCTCAGGAAGAAGAGAGGAGACAGCAATATAACCCTAAAACACCTTAATTTTTCAATCTATCACAATCAAGTACAGAGCATGGGAGAGTGGCTTGCGCTGGCCTAATTCACTCGACCCGATTATTTTAGCTAGAAAGAGATTCCCTTAAGGAACCGTAACTTTAATATCAAGCAAATAGTTTCTGTCCTACTGGCAAACGTAAAATAGAACCTAAAAATCATTAAAAATATAAAATAAACAAGTGGACAGTTTTTTTTTTTTTTGGCTACTGTAGATCAAGAAAAAATCAACGTAAATTACTATAAACCAAACCAAAGATCTATAGGGAAAGCTCTAATCTAATTTTGTCACCTCTATAATAGGCACTAAAACAGGTCACTGCCTCTTGTGCGACGAGATTCATCGCCTCTAAAACTAGAAGCACTGGAAACAGCATCCTATTTGTTAAAAAAAATCGAAAAGAAGGTCTGTGAGGTCGTGAAATCCTATGCACACAACTCCCAAGACCTAAAACTGCACCTAATCCTACTAAAAGTTAATAGAGAAGGGAAAGGATGCTCACGTAGCATAGAGGTTTGGCTCAAAAGCCGGTGGCACCATGATCACCAATTTTTCTGTGGATATTTTTGTTGGGTGTCGACGAAGGTGTCAACGCTCCCACGTACGTTGACACCTTTTGTGATCGCCACTTGTCCATTTCTTCGCTTGGTGACTAACAAGACACTATTGGGAGAGATGATGTGGATCCTCGACTCACTAGGTCGGTGCAAGATGCTGCCCAGTGGCTTCCTCGTGTTACGTGAGATATTTCCTTCCTTTGACATAAACAAAATAGGTCCGGATTAGTTCAAGTGTAGCAAATAGTAATAAAGAAACAATAAATGATCATAAATAAACGGTACTAAATACTAACTAAGGGTTGTCCTCACATGAAAATGCAGTGTCTAATTATAGTGATAATATGAATAATGAAAAGAAAAGAACAGAAGGGAATGAATACTCCTTGCACCCTCGTGATAACGTGATGCGGGATGGGCCAATGGAAGCAAGGACGGAACTCTAGAGACGCTCTTCATCTTCAGAAGGTCGTGGTTGTTTGTGGATGGATTTTGTAGAGGGTGTTGAAGATCATTGTCGTGTCCATTCACTTCAACGGCCTTTGTGATTGCCACTTGTCTTTTGCTGAAACTAACTGACAAGACACCTTTGGGAGATGCGGTGATTGTGGTTATATGGATTCTCAGTTCACTAGGTCAATGAAAGGGTATTGCCCAACGGCTTCCTCGTGCTTCGTAATGTTCTTCCCTTCAAAACAAATAAAAAAAAGAAGACCTAGGTTAGTTTTAAGTGCAGTAAGAGAAATAAAAAAGAATAGAAAATGACATAAATAAAAGGATCTAATACTAACTAGGGGTTGTCCCCGCATGCATATGCTATGGAGTTATGAAAGTGATGCAAAACTACGAAAGGAAAAGGGATAAGAAATGAAAACTCCCTGTCACCCTTGTGTGATCTTAGGGTGGACGACAAAAGTGAGAACTGGTAGACGAAGCTTCGGGAGAAGTTTTGTTCTTCAAAAATGGTTGGTTTCTCACGAAATCAGACAATGGAGGGTAGGAGGGACTCCCTTGCATAATCTCTCAGAGGGACAGGGAGCACCTTGGGATTTCTCAGGTCATACAGGGTTCTCTTTCTCTCTCTCTTGATTCTTAGATTCTCTTCACTAATTCTCGTGGTCCCTCTCTCTTCTCGAGTTCCATCCTTTGTAAACAAGGGCTCAAGGGCTCTATTTATAGAGTTGAGGCTTCCAATCTCAAAATCTGGCAATAAATCTCTTTTGAAAATAAGCCGCCTACAGAGGTGGCGACGAGAGGTATAAAGTCGCCAGTGCGATAGGCGACAACAATGGACATCCTATTTTTGAGCTTACGCGGAGAATCGTGCCAAATAGCAATCAAATATTCTGTATCAGCTAGTCGCCACCTAAGGTGGCGATGACATGGGATTTACCATTTTGTGCTCCACGCAGAGAATCATGGCAAATAGGTAAGATAAATTCCACGTCAGCATGTCGCCGATGCACATGGCGCCTAGATACAAAAGAAGGAAAATTATAAAAAATTAAGATCATAAAATATCAATTACGAATTCATTAGCCAACCTTAATCAAATCAATCTCAAAAATCATACTCGTAATAGCAAGATATTTAAAATCAATTTCCAAATCCTAGATTTACTTAAAGTATTAAGTAAATTTGATTTGTAAATCAAATCAATTAAAAATTACGAGAATTCGTCAATTAAAATCATGGATTGATATAAAATATTTTGATTCGTAATTTCCCTCATTTTAGATTTTATCTTTATTTTTTAATCATTATTTCCAATTAAAATGTAATAATAATAAAAAATCTCATTTTAATTGTAAAATAAAGATATGATCTTAATTTATTGTCACCTCTTATTTCTATGATTTTCCAAAATTATGTAACATCCTCATATATTTATATGATATGTTACATATCTTATGTAACTTGGAAAATGATAGAAATAATATTAATGATGGGAAAAATCATGATAAAATTTATATGTGTCCCATATATTATGTTGAAGCCCATGATGACAAATCATATTGAGGAATCCATGCCAGATATTAGTCACCTCTCACTTGGACGTCTATATCTAGTAGCCTGTTTTATGGGCAACACATCATGTCGCCACATGAATTGGCGACTAGTAATGTCACCCTTTGAACTGGCGGCAGCATGGCCTCTTTTGCAACTTTAACTCTATCTTTTGTTTTAAACCCGAAAAATAACTCAGAAAATCCTTAAATTATAAAAACATTCATTTAGAACCAAAATACTCAAAACTACCACCATTTTGAGTAGAATGAGAGTGTTAGCTCTACCACAGTTGACGACTCACACCACAAATGTTCAAGGGGTCCGAACTTGCCACTAATTCGAAAGTGTTAGCTCTACCACAACTGACAACCTTGGATCCGATAAAATCGAGAATGCCTTTAAAAATTTAAGTAATAGTCTGGAAAATATGTTAAAACTCCTCAAAACTGAGATTTGGGGCACCTCAAATATTTCTATCCTTAGCAACTCTGGAAAATGCAAAAATGGGATATCTACAGATACTCCTCCTTGGAGTTGATCTTGGAACAAGATTAACTTCAAGGTAAGACCGATATCCCCATTGAGCATTTCCTGGGAAAGGGAGCTTTCTATCACGCAAGTTGCCATGGGATTTCAAAAAGAATCAACACCTATTGGTTTCAGGACATGGTCACATAGCCAAAATGGTGATGAGGGTGAACAAACTTGGTTTCAAGGCATGGTCACACAGCCAAGTGGTTCAGATGATTAAGAATGCCATCATATTGAGGGCTCAGGCATGGAAGGGTCAAGCTGGGGCTATGTGTCGCAGCCAATGTCGAGACCATATCAACCATGTAGAGGTGTCACCTCAACGGGGCAGAAAACTAAGATGACCGTGGGGAATTACTCGATCGTGGGTCGAAAGAAAAGGTAATTTATTGGCTCATTGTTTGAGAGATCACTCGGATTGGAATTGTAATTAGGATAGGTTGAAGCTTGAATAGGCTATGAGAGGATCATAGTTCTAAGGGTTTCTAACACATGTGAAGAAGTTTACTCTGTTAGTGCTCCATTTCCAATGCATGATACCTAAATGCATGGATGCATGATTCAAGAACACAAATGAAAACGCAAGGTCAACATACGATATGCAATGAATAGTCCATATGGCAGGTTAGGCAGGTTAGGCCGGTGGAGTACAGGTGGTCCCTAGCCATATAGACATATGTAAGATGCATCAATGCAATTTATTGTGGTCAAGTGTTTTCCGTCCTTGAGTGTGACCAGTGCTCTCAAGAAAGGACCATCGTCCCACAACTCGATTTGACAGAGAACGGAGTTTTATGAGTAGAGAACCGAGTGAGGGAGTGAACCCTTCCTTTGTCAAACCATGGTTTTGCCTCTTAGTCAAAATTACGTGTCTATGTACATAGTAGGGACTCCAAAGGCGAGGAGTCCGTTCTTGGCAGATTTTCTCGTAGTGGCACGGTAGGACTTCGCCATGATGTACACAGTGGGACCTAAGATGGCCTCACGGTATGGCCCGACATACTTGTTCAAGAGTGTGGTGTGGATTTCTAGCGTCGCATAAACTAGTGCCTATATTAGTCGTTGCTTTTTATGGCGTCTATGATAGTCGCCAATACCGACGGCGACTAGAAGGAACTTCCTTATTCAAACTTGAATTCCGATTGTCTCCTTGGGATATAATATATACCGCCATGTACGACCCGATTGTACATATTTCCCTATTACGAGACTTATTTCTCCTTTTGCATTGATTATGAAGCTCCCATCTTTCTACTCTTCTACTTTTGCCATAGAGAAGGTGGTGGATACACCCAATCACCTAATGTGACCATTTCGTCAGAACAAGGTATATTCCTCTCCCTTACTCTTGTTCTTCCCTACTCTTGTATGCTTCTTTGTGTTTACCTCTTGCTCTTTTTGCTTCTTGTGTTTGCTTATATTAAAGGCCATAGTCAACCTCACGGAATGCCAAAATTTTCATAATTCTTTCCACTACAGTCTTCCATGGGTGCTGCTTTTGCTTAATCATGAGAAGGCCGATAAGCATCTCTTTGAAGGCAGCGATTTTGAGAATTTGCTGGCTTTAGTACATATTCCCCAGCCTTGGTCACTTCTACATGCACTGTTGGCTTTCTGGAATGCCTCTTCCAATACTTTCAACTTTGCTTGTAGGGAGACTTTAATCTCATGTGAGGAAGCTACTTCTCTCCTTGGTCTTACGGTGAAGTCCACATCATTGCCAGATGACCGTTGTGCTCTATCAGTTTGAGACAGTGGATGCTAGAAAGAAAAGTTGGTTCCTGGGCAAGGGCCAAGAGGCTAGTAAAATTTTGATGCACGGGGGAAGGTTCTATCTCCAAGGCTTGTGGGAGGTCATCTGTACTCACGAGGTATCCCCGACGAAGCTGTGGATGTGCCTATTTGTCGGAGTTGGGGGATTGGCATTGTTCGCGGACAACCATTTCACATTGGACCTTCACCACGTTGATCTCCTTATGCTAGTGGCGGCTCGTTCTGACTTGTATTTGACTCCAGCAGTCCTTGCATACACTATGGAGGGGCTATCAAGTGCTTCGTGTTCCGGAAAGTTCTTTGGTTCTCCCTTCCTCCTCCACAGTTGGTTCATGTCCCACTACCGCTACTATACAGACTTTGACAAGTTGAGCTTTCATGACTGTGTTCTTTGCCTAGGCCAGCTATCTTTAGAGGACTTTGACTACGTGCCATAGCTACTTGAGGCTTTCAAGGCGAGAGTGATGACTACAATTCATCCACATTTGGAGCTTGTGTAGGTGGGGGCCTATTCTTTCGTGTTCTACCCGATCCACCATTGTCTGCGGTTGCTGAACTAAGGGCTCTCCATTCTAGTTGATTCTATGTTGACTCCTCTGATTCATGCCCTGTAAAGAATATGGAGACCATGACATGAAGATGGTGCTGGAGTACAAAGCTCGCTGGGTTTACATCGATCAACGAATCTCCATGAAAGGCACTCGACTTTCAACAGCCACTTGGGTGTTATAAGAGTCCAAGTACATGGAGTGGTATTCCCGTCTTTGTCCTTCTCCACAGCAGTATGTTGAGGACAAGGAGCAGTTCGACCAGATGCTCGGAATTTGAGTCAGACTTTATTAGTTATATTTTGATTTATTACCATTTTTTAATTCAATTGTAAATTTTTTATGTTTATGAAGTTTGTTATTATTAATATCATTATTATTTTGAGAGGGTTAATAAATTTTGGGGTTTAATTAATTCTGTTTCTTTTATTTCATAAATTAAATTAATTTTTATTAGTGGAAAGGTCCTAGAGTTGAGTTGCCTCTCATATTGACGACTATTACTGACGTGGCCCACAGAATTTGAAACGACGTGGGAGAGGGTGGCTTCTCCAAGAAGACGTTGTCTCGTCTCCTCTTTCAGCGATGACTTCTCTAACAAGTCACCAGTAGACACGGCGACATTACTACCACGACACCTGCTTAGCTCGCGACGTATCCCAAAGGCTTTTACTTAAAAGCTCGTCGCCCCCCCACCCTTCTTCTTTTCTTCCCTATCTTCTTCCAGCACTGCCCTTTCGTGCGTTGACGGTCGACGGTGAGGTGTGGCAGTCTCCGACGAGGTGGTGGTGCGATGGTCAGTGGTGGTCCAAGCAGCACGAGTGGAAGTGACGCAAGCAACGATGGTGACAAAGGGGACTCTCACCGATGACGGAGGTATAGCCTCCTCTTCTCTCTCCTCTTCCTGTTTTCCTTGCATTGCCATGTTTATAGTGGGCTCGCCGATGGTGGGATGGTTTCCAACGGCAGCGGGATGGTTTTCCAGTGACACATTTGCAGAGACTTTTTAGTTTTAGGGTGAAATGAATTCTGGTGGTGATGTTGAATGGATTATTTTGTGGATTACTGCGAATTTTTCCTAAAATTCCCTTGGATGCATAGGTTGTGATGTTCTTGTGGAGTGAGTTTTTGTGGAGTTCATGTCCTTTTTGTAGTGGTGTTTTGTCGAATTTAAGTTTTTATTGGTTAAAATAAAACTTGGGGCATAAGTTTGTTAAATTTATTGGCTAAATGGATTAAATCTGTGAATTTAGTTACGGATTTTTATTGATTAAATTTGATGGGATTAAAGCTAATTTTGATTGGAATTGTGGATTTTATCTGTTAAAATTGTAAATTTTTATTAATGAATTAATTAATACTTGTTAATTGTTTGAAAATTTATTATTTTAAAATTACTTAACTTGGGAGATTAATGGTTTTAGAAAGATTGGTGGGCATTTTTATTACAACTTAGATTTTATTAACGTTTTAATTTTTTATTTGACGACTTGATTGTTAAAGTTAACAATTATGATCTATTTACTTGGCCTAAATCTCCTCTCGTGTCTTTGCAGAGCTTCGAGTGGGTCCAGTGATGAGTAGAATCCACCGGATGCACCTCAAGATGGGGTCCTGGAGGTCGAGAGAGACAAGGTGGGTCCTTCTCATGCGAGGGCGAGCTTCTCTTGTCCTCGCAAGTTGATTGCGAGACGCCCATGTACACGGGCTTCTGCTAAGATAGAGGTGGACGGGGGCCAGGTTGACAAGGACTTCCCCGAGTTGGGCGAGGTTCCCATCTATCCTCCTCCCAAGAGGGCTTGGACTGCGTCCAACCTTGCAAAGATGGGACAGGTTGGTTTTAAGTTAATAGTGTTTTATTTTTATTATTTGTGTTTATTAATGTAAGTTTTTGTTGTCCTGTCTCAGATGCCTTCTTCTGGTCGTACTCATTCGAGCTGGGATCTCCTCCATGATGTGTACAGTCGTCTTCCAATGTTCCAGAAGGAGCGATTGCACCATATGGGCTTCGGACACTTCTTGCAAATTCGCCTGTTTGAGTTCCACTTGGGACTATTGGCTCCTTTTGCTGAGAGGTTCGATGTAGCTTCTGGTACCTTCATTCTATGAGTTGGAGAGATGATGATCACCCTAAAGGATGTAGTCAAACTCGTGGGCCTACGAATTGATGACAAGCCTGTCGTTGCCGAGCTACAGATGGACTACGGCGATATTCTGGAGGCTTGCTACGATCTACGTCCACCTCGCTCTGGACAATATTGTACTTGTGAACGTTGGATGGTTGACATGTCGCCTTAAGGACTTGCTACTCGTAGACGCCAGCGACCCTGTGGTGGTGGACCAGCAGTTGCGAGTCTTTCTGTCGATTCTGTTCCACTAGCTATTCTTCGGCACCTCTTCTCAGCTGCTACGCATGACCTTTGCTTCTCTGCTTGTGGACATTAATCGAATCGACACGTACTCTTGGGGATCGACCGTACTGGCATACCTGCAGCTCCAGGATCTTTCTCTCTTGCGAAGACCCACTCTGTTTCTGGTTGCCTCCCTCTATTCCAATTTAGTGACATTTTAAGTTTAGTTATTTTACTTCTATGCCTGCTTCTTGTATATGCTCCAACGCTTGACTTTTGGTGTTTACAAGCCTGGATCTATGAGCACTTTCGCTGCTTACAACCTGACAAGCCTGCTAATGTGTCAATCAAGATTCCACGGGCCTGTCGTTGGAGTGACGTGCAGTTAACTCCTGAGAGGGTGAGGCTTGTGCGCCATTTGGGTCGTTTTCTCCTTGAGATCCTTCCTAAGGAGTGGGTAAGTGTTTGGTCTTGATATCCTCTTCTTTTCTTCTATGTTGAGTGTCCCAAGATTCTAACCACACCAATTTACAGGTGATATGGAGGCCATATGCTGTAGACAAGCATGCCACTGAGGAGATTGTTGTGCAGGGCTCCCACCTGTTCTTCCGGGAGGCGTGGATTTTCCATATCTCCTCCTACTACTTTAATCAGGTTGGAAGGGCTCTGAGGCAATTCGGCTTATGTCAGATGGTCCCGGAGTAGTGCCCTCCTACTCGATCAACAAGCTTAGGCGACAATGTTGATCAGTTCACCTTAAAGCTAGAGAGTTGGTGTATTGGTAGCTCCATTCCGTCCTATGATGGTTCGGCAGATTCCAAGGCTGTGTGGAAGTCGTGGTTTGACGTGATGCTTGCTCGCCTGATCTCCTTCCACCAGTCTCTCTTCTACGGTCACTCGAACCTACCAATGGGCCTTGGCTTCAACTCGTCTGGTAGTGTCAAGTCTCTACGACAGGAATTGGCGACCGCCTATGGGTGCATCCATGAGTTGGTACATTGTTTATTTATCATTTTTGTATGCCCTTCCTTTTATTAACTGATACACATTCTCTGACCGTGTAGATGGCGACCATAGAAGATATGACCAAGGCAGTGGCGGAGCAATAGAGGCAGGCTTCAACAAGGATTGAGGAGTTGAATCGAGAGTGAGACTCGTTGCTGTCTCAGCTGCATGAGTTCCGAGTGTGAGTGAGCTTCTCTCCTTAGCTAGTTACTTTCCTTTAATCTCTGGATGTTTTCCAACGTTTCTTGCATAGGCTGGTGGGGCTTCAATCAATGTAGAGCTTGCTCCTGCTTCAGACCCGGCTACCTCCCGCCTTAGCGATCCGTTAGAGGATGAAGTCCAAGCCCGTGATGCTGAGGTATCCCTTTCTTTCGCTTCTGTAGACACCCCGATTTTGAAGTCACTTGGCAGCAGGCTCCTCCGGTTGATGCTCTGGTTGCAACCACCAAAATCCTAGCCCACTTAGGCCCGCACAAGCCCACACAAGCCCACTTAGGCCCGCACAAGCCCACACAAGCCCATTAGGCCCGCGCAAGCCCATTAAGCCCAATTAGACCCACATTGGCCC
>JAMKQA010003221.1:0-21358 GCA_024699735.1 Posidonia australis
GGGGCCCCCCCCCCCCCCCCCCCCCCCACCTCTGTCATCGGAAAACGGCGAGGTGGGACACGGAGGAGCTTCTCCAACTAGGGGATCACTCTAGATCCCCTGGAATTACTCCAGGAAGAGAGAGAGTCCTAGGGAGCTACAAATTCATGGCTAGATGAGTTCAGTGGGGCGTACCTGGTCTGAGGGGCTCTATGCCTCGTTAGATCTTTGGAATTCACTGCCGATCCTCTCCGCGAATCTCCCTTCCTCACTGGAACACTCTGGCGATCTACTCTCCCCCTCTCTCGTGTGGAAAAAGTCCTGCAAAAGTCTGGCTCCACCTCCCTTTATATAAGCAGAGACCCGACGACCCATCACTGTAACAACCTCTAACCTCCTAACAGAACCACTAACAGACTCAAAACCCCAGCAGACTCTAACGACTGTCCCCCTTGTTGCTTCTGTTGTCCTCCCGTGCACCGACAATGTCCAACGGCTGTCCAAGCTTGCTGCGGTGGCTCCGGCTGATCGGGTTCGTGCTGGACTAGGCTGGATCCAAGGCTTAGAGGCAGATCAAGCTAGATTGTGAGAGGTTAAAGGAGAAAAGATGGGTTCAGTGGGAAGAAGAAGATAGGTGAAATATTTGAATTTTTTGGTAAGAAAAATTTGGTAAATGAAGATAGGGGAGAAAATTGAATATGGTGTTAGATTTGATTTTAGAAGAAGAGGAAGAAATAAGTTTGATTTTGGTGAAAAATCAAATAGGAGAAAAATGGCGTGTCGGGTTTGAATGGAAGAGGGCATGCGTTGAGGCATTATGGGCTTTCATTCGGAGTGAACCGTGAATGGGAAAATCACACCAGGATTCGTTCCATCAGAACGAACTGTGGATAGGAAAATTCAAAAGTAAATGATCACCTAGATTCGTTCCATCGGAACGAACTGTGGATGGGAAAATCACACCAGGATTCATTCCATCGGAACGAACCGTGGATAGGAAAATCAATGTAAATGAACACCAGGATTTGTTCCATCGGAACGAACCGTGGATGGGAAAATCACACCAGGATTCGTTCCATTGGAACGAACCGTGGATAGGAAAATCAATGTAAATGAACACTAGGATTCATTCCATCGGAACGAATCGTGGATGGGAAAATCACACCAGGATTCGTTCCATTGGAACGAACTATGGATAGGAAAATCTCAAAATGTAAAAGGAACACCAGGATCCATCCCCATTGGAACAAACCGTGGATAGGAAAATCAACGTAAAAGAAAAGGGCCCCGAACTCGTCTGTTCGGATCAGAATTCAATGGCGAAGGGAGGTCTGACCTTCTAGTTAGCCACAAGGATTTTCCAAGGGGGAACTTATTCAGGTATTAGTACACCCTGGATCGTCACCACTGTAGGGAATGTCAGTTGAAATGGCATACTGCCATGCTACAGTTGTCATCTAGTAGGCACCATTACGTGATGAATGTCACTTTCCTATACGAAGGGGCACTGACCATTAGTGGGAAGACAATACGTACCATGCATTCTCGAAACAGTCCTTCCTCCCACAAAGCAGCTTACATGCCCCTGGTCGAAGGCTCTATTTTCATTGCATTGCAAGTTGATGTTCTGTTTGTGACTCTTGATCAAAGAGCAGTCGACATGCCCTTGGTATTGGACTCTGGTTCAGTCTCACTACAACTAGTCCTTTGTATGTGACCATTGACCAAAGAGTAGCTGACATGCCCCTGGTTGAAGGCTCTGGTTCGGTTACATCACAACTAGTCCTTTGTATGTGACCTCTAACCAAAGAGCAGCTGACATGCCCCTAGTCGAAGTCTCTGGTTCAATTTCACCACAACTAGTCCTTTGTATGTGACCACTGACCAAAGAGCAGCTGACATGCCCCTGGTTGAAGGCTGGCTGGACATCACTTGAGGGTATGGGGTCTTGGAAGGTAGGCTGTAACTACAGATGTTCTGTGAGCCACTAGAGTACTTGAGACCGTCACTAGCTGAAGCAAGTGACCGCTCATGAAGTGATTGAGAATATGTGCAACCAAACTGCTTTCCTGTACTGCACTTGAAAGAGGCCTTTGATTGAAGTTGTAGTCTTCCTCTGATTGGCATGTTTGGGGTGTATTCCATTCAATCGTGGTGTTTTGATGGCTCTGTATTTGGGCGCACCACTTTAGGATATCCTTTTAATTGTCTTTGTCAAATTCTAGATTATTGTAGGGTTCACAGTCACGTTGTTGTCCCTGCTAATCATTTGACATGTAGATTCTGATCAGAGAATAACTATTTTGTTCTTGATGAACCAAATAGCAGAATAAGTGAGCCCAGCTAGAAAGCAGCTGACATGCCCCTAGCATAAGGGTGAATGATGCTCATTGGAAACAGAAGTCAGATCCAGAGGTACCAAAGAAAAATGGATGCCTCTAACACTGAGCCAGGTTACTCTAGGAAGTTTTGGGCACCACTGGAGGATACAAAGCCTAGAGAATCAAGTTGTAACTATAGGCACACTTTGGATCACTGAAGCGGCTATAGCTGACTTTCCCTTGTTCACTGACTGGTGGCATGTACATTCGTTCACTGTCTCGAGCTATGCTCGGATGGCAAGAAGTAATGTGAGACATCGTAGTATGTATTAGGCTAGCTATTCTCTGCTCTACTAGTTGTTATGCCACTGTGCTCTGGCTACAGACATGTATTCGGCTGTGTTGTCCTTAGGCCTTCCACAAACATTGTCTACCATGGTTGAACTATTACGGAGGAATTGTTGTCACACTGCTGACTCTACAAGTCCGTGTAGCTCGTACACTGACTGGTATCCTCACTGTATATGTACTTTGACTACTGAGGAGCTGGAATGTCTCTAGGTAAAAGCACTTGGCAAGGAACCTACAAACAAAAAGACTGATCCAAGCAAGGCTATGATGATTATTATTATCGTTGTGGGCTTTATGATTCGTGAGCAAATTAGTTATGCAAGAGTGAATTTTGTTTGATGCATGCCTTGTGATTTCAGTTGCTTGTTATCTGTATTTACTATCTTGTTTGTTGAATGAGTTCATTATCAGGGTCACTTGCTTGTTTAGTTTAGATGTTGGTTTGCCCTCAGCTAGGCTGGAAAACTGTATGCTTGTTAGAGGAGGATGACACCTTCGACTCAGTTGCCACTACAATGACTTGCAAGTCATTAGGTGGCTTTCGCTGGGTAATGGTGGCACTCGGATTCACTGTGAGGTATTGCGGTGGACCTGGCTCCATCCCAAACTCTTTAAGGTCCTGCACCTGCTTTTTCCTTTTCGATATCATCATCTTTTCTTTTCTTTTATTCTCTCATAGACCTATGGCTTCACTCTAACCTTGTCTTGGAGGTAATAAAAACTCGATTTATTCAGGAGGCCTTTATTGCAAGAGGGTGGGTCAGTCCCTCAAAGGTGTGATTTTACTAAACGCGTACTCCAACTCCTCTCCAAGGTATGGTAAGGGTAGAGCTATAACGCACGCTTCTCACTCTTGGGCTGACTTCTGTCTTCGCCTTCTGTCTTCTCTATTCTTTTATGTCCATGCGAATGTATGTTTTCTTTTCTGGCTCACACTCTCAGTCACCCCTAACATTTTATCTCCCTCTTGGAGGTGCAGGATCCTTGTGGGGCTTGGACACTTCGTCTGGCTTTGATATTTGGTGGCTCCCTTGCTAACCTGGTCGTCTAAGTTGTGACAATTGAGGAGGGATAATCCACTCTAACATTGGCAAACCTTCCCAATTTTCTTCATTAGGCAGAATGACAAGCAAACTACCCTCTAATTATTCTTGATGTTTTTCTATTGTTTATGGTTTTTGTTTTTCTTTTTATCTTTTGTGTTTTTTTTTCTTTTTTTTTATGTTTTGATATATGATGATGCAAAATGAAAACAAAGAAAACACAAGAAAAGGATACAACTCTAGTCCTTGTCGTTGCTGTTTTGCTGATGCCGTTGAGGTTTACGACAACTCCTTATAGTGCCACTAGAAATTGAAATCAAGGTATCTGTAGCCATCACAACCATTATTGAAACTGAAATAGTCAATGTGAATGCTGATTCTGCTGATGTCATTTGAACTACCTCTTGCTTGAATTGATATCTGCTGTGTTGGCTGTCTCCCACTTGATCCAGGGTATTTGAACGTGTTGGGTTAGATCAGCGCATGGCAAACCGGCAAAGTTTAGGTTGGACCCCCCTGCAGGGGAACAGGAACAAGAGTGGCGCATATGAGTGTCGTCGAACAGAACTGTGAAAGGAAAAGTGGACAAACTAGGCAATTGGGGAAGAAGAACAAGAGTGGCATACACATGTGCTGCCAAAAAGAAGCGAGGAGAGTACAAGCTAGGGAAAAAGAAGAAGCCCAATGGATTCCCCGGGAAAAACTAGGAGAAAGGGGAGAACCCCTGAGGTTCTAGTATCCTCAGAGCTTGCAGGCCCTGACACGGTAAGGTCGGCTATTCTAGGGTGTGCACGTGTGTGTGCAAGTGTGTGTGTGGGCTGCTTCCTGTGTGTTGACAACGACAATGCTCCCATTGTCAATCAAATTCTGGACAGCATTCCGGAGAGTGTGACACCCAATTGTTGAATGCCCATGTACACGTTGGTATCGGCAAAACAAGTTTGCCTTATACCACTAAGGAAGCGGGTTTGGTGGCGGGCGAATCTCCAGTAGCCCCAGAAATGGTGCAACTTTAGGAAAGATGTCGCTCAGCGATTCTCCAAGTCGGGTGAGGTCTCTTTCCTTATGGCGAGGCCGCCCTTGCCGTTGTTGCTGCCCTTGCTGACCTAGCATATCACGACATGTTGGTTCAACGGTGACATGTGGATGTATAATGCACACTGATGCGGTGACATGTAGATGCTGGTGATGATAAAGATATGGGTGCAAGTGATATGTCTCATGCGGTAACAATAATAGTCCCACAGCTGATTAATGTCTGTATGACATCTTGCAAAGTGAAGCATTTATCAGTCGAATGCCCCACGGCTCGATGATAATTGTAGGACGCTCGTGTCGTACCATTGAGGGACTGGAGTCGGCGGAGGATGCGAATCTGGGAGTCTCAGAAGCAACACAACCTGAGGAAAAACAGCGCTCAGTGGCTTACCTAATGGAGTGTAGTCACTTTCAACATGACGGCCTCGTTTCTTCTTAGGTTGCTATCTCTATTGAGCTGATGCGACGAGATGCACTAGCTCGACAGTGGGAGGTGTGTGCCTAGTGTGTGGTGACGACCTACGTGTTGGAACCTGATCCTGATGCTGAGGTGAATTCTTAGGATGCTGTGTTGTGTGTGGTGTTGAGCGCGAGAGCAACAACTGCGGCACCCGGACAGCTCCAGGTGACGGACTCGAGATATGTTGTACTTAAGCACAACCAATGGGTTGACTCCAAGGTGATTGTAATGCATGTTGTGAATAATGCAATTGTGGTGCAGGAGGTAGAGATAATGCCCCATCGTCGAAGCAATGGGATGCTGAGGCGATAGTATGGCCGATAAAGTTGTGGGGTGAGCCAGCAATACTATAGTGGTCCGCACTGGAACCTCAGAGGTCGAAGGAGAAGGACTCTCAACATGATCAAGAGAAAGGGCCATGCACTCGAATTCTCGGGCCAAAGCCCTCAAGCACTGAGCCTGCGTGGCCGGAGACCCACCAAAAGATAGGTCAGAAGGCACGAGCGGAACAGGAATGGACCCTAAAATACATGAATCCACAGCTCCATGAACTCTCGAATTAGGAGGGCTCGAGGAAAAGGGGGCAGAAGGCAGATCTTCTAGGACCCGCATGGTAGTCACCGTAGTTGAATCAGTGATGGGCCCTACACGGACTTGTGTTTGCCGCTGTCCCTGAAGAGAAGATAAGGATCCTCCCTGATTCCCAAATCGGGATACGCAGAGGGATGGAGAAGCAGTCGAAGTGAGAGAAGGAGGACCCAAGTGTGGGACCCCCTTCAGAACAACAACTGGAGGCTTGCGGGTTTGCAGGGCCATGGCTATCCGCAAGTGAAATAAAGGAGCTGCGGAAGAGGACAAACGCACGAGATGTAAGATGAACTACAGTCAACAAGTGACCAATAGCTCGGAAAAGACAAGAGAACACAACCACGGGAAGCCGCCCGCGACGGAGACACCCAAGCTCTTGGCTGAGGACCTCACAACGAAGTACCTGAGAAAACAGGTAAGAGAAACAGGTATCAGAACTTGGACAACAATGCGAAGACAAATGCAAGTTATTAGGGTTGCATGCCATGACACACAATGCAGATGAATGTCCTAAAGTGCACTCTCTCACCATGCATGTCCCATGTAGGGTTGACCACAAAGGATGCACTCATGGGTTTAGGTTTTAACTCTGGTCAGAAAGTAAGGTCCTCGCTCTAAATCCTGGCCAAAGCGCAGGCAGTGAAGGAGTGGTGCGTTGGTGGCCTCGTCTCCTGCAGTAGCATGGAACTGTACCCTCTACTAGCACCAACACGACCCCGGACAAGGGGGGACAAACTAACAACACGCTCTACGCCAAAGCTATAAAACGTGTAACTAGGATTGTCCTTCGTAAACTGTGGGTAGACTGAGAGGAGAAGATGCATGCCCTATATGATCAAACATGCGATATGCTTTGGTGTCTTTTACTTGCATTTTATTAAACCAGAAGGGATTGTGAGAATTCTCTCTAGTTAGTCCTTATTAATTGTTCAACTGAGTTTGTGTGTTTTAACTAGAGGGAATTGTGAGTATTTGTCTCTAGTTACGCCTTATTTAATTGTTTGTCTGAATTTATGTGTTTTACTTTAACTAGATAGGGAGGAAAACAAGTCTCTACTCTCCTAATCATGGCAAATTTGAAAAGAAGGGGAAAAACACACAATTTTGGCATCCAAAAGTCAGACAAAAGGTGCATGTGCTGGTGTAGTGCTCAAGTAGGTGAATAAAAGCAAGTATCGACAAACAAAGCATGAATCAGATCATGTGCATGTGCAGTGGCATAGCAATAATGTGAAGAAAGCGAAAAAAGGCTTGTTCAGTCAAATATGTACAAGCAAATATCACAAGCAAGCAAGCATAATGTAAACAAACCAAAGACAAGTAGGGAAACTAGAACAAAAGCAAGAATCTGGTTATCCCCAGCGGAGTCGTCAGTTCCTGTGACCATGCTGGTGGAACCCTTACGCAGCTCTCCTACTACTCAGTGTGCAGAAAAACACGAGGAGATCCGATACGGTCACGGCAAAAATGGTGAATCCGGAGGAAGAGAAGACCCGAAAACACCAAGGGAAGACAAAAAGGATAAGGAAAGGAGTCGCCACCTAGTCTTTCAATGGAAAACGAGAAAAACCAAAACAACACAAGAAAATCAAGAAATAAAACAAAATGCAGAATGCATGTGTGGTCCATGCCTAATGGACGATGCACAAATGAATGCAGGCCAGAGAAAGGGTAAGGATTCTGGTTACGCATAGGGAAGGGGTTAGGCACCCCGATGCGCTCGAGAAAACTTGACCTTTCTAGGTTTCCTATTGTCAATGACTTGCTAAATGTATGCATGTTTATTCTATATGCTCATGCATGAAGATGACTAAAAACATGCCAAATCAAAGCAAAGAAAAGGAATCAAAGGAAAAAATTAATCCGAGGGTCAAATGTAGGCATTGCTGATGCCGCTTTACTATACGCCCTTGGGCGATGAGGAAAATCGTGAAATTCTCGAAAAGCGTCTCACAAAACAGCAGAAATTAGGATAAATATGAGAAAATCAAAAAAGGGGAAAATAATCCTCTTTTCGGGACAATGTCGTCTTTGTAAGCATTTTAATGTACGCCCTTGGGTGATGGAAAACCAAAATAAGTGAAAACCACAGAAAATCAAGGAAAATCCAGAAAACAGGGAGAAAGCCAAGCCGAAATCAAGCTAGGAAAACATGCATGAAGCAAGGAAGGAAAAGACAAGAAAACTTGTGCGGAAAGATGTGAAAAGATATGCAAAATGCAAGTATGAGTGCAAATACGAGAAGTCCAAGGGGTTTTGTGCAAAAAAGCCGAAATTCTAAGGAAAACTAAAGTTCGGAAGCCCAAATCATCAAACAATACATAGGAAAACACATTCTATGAAGTATGAAAAATTCTAGGGTCAAATGTGCATTCCTAGTCAAAATGAAGTTCTCTAGGGGTCAGAATGCAATTCTACTACTAAACATGCATTTAAATCAATTCCGCACAAAATCATTGTAAAAATGAAAGAAAAAATTGATTAAGAAAGGTTCCAGAAAGTTTCATGGGCAAAATGGTCATTTTATCCATGAAAACAGGCAATCAGAGTAAAATCAATGAAGAATAGTGGCTAAACTGCAAATTACCCAGCAGAAAAAAGCATCCAAAAGAATTTCAGTAAAGTCTGAGGATTAAAATGCAATTTATCCGGAGAAAACATGCTTCAGAGAAGTTTTCAAAAACTCTAGGGGTTTAAATGCAAATAAACCAAAGAAATGTGCGTTATGGAAAGCTTTAAATACGTCTAGGGGTCTAAATGCAATTAACTAGCAAAACATGCATCCTGGATGATTTCAGAAGAATGTAGGGGCTTACATGCAAATAAATCATCAAAAATGAGCATTTAGAAACATTTTGAGAAGTGTAAGGGCTGATATGCAATTTCTATAGTAAAAAATGAACTGTCAGAAAGATTCCAAGGAAATCCAGGGTCTTCTATGCATTTTGACTGAAACGAAATGCATTTAAAAAACTCTAGAGGGCTTTTATTAAAGTTTTAAAATCAAAAAACATTATTTTAAATGTTCAGGGTAAAACATGTAATATTTTCAGTTAAAACTTTATTCGAAAGTTTTAAGAGAAATGACTGAAGGACCTATATGTAATAAAAGGACCTAAAAGTAATACAAAAAGGACCTAAATGATAGAAAAACAATGTTTCTGTATTTTATTCAAATAAAATGTTTTAAATTGTTTCTTTAAAATGAAAAAAGAAACGACGGTCGCTGGCGACGGAGCTCGCCGCCGATGACCGCCGGAGGCGGCAAACAAGCCTTCCTGTGGTCTGATCTAAGATCAAACCTCACGGGAAGCAAGAAGGAGGTGAGAGGGGACGATCCAATGGAGTGGATCCCAGAATCAACGGTGGGAACGGGCCTCCCACCTACCTCGTCATCGAGGTACTTTGGCAACGGCGTCGGGGAAGAAGGGGACCTCCGGAGGCTAAGGAGCGGTAGTCCAAGGCTTTTGGTGGCTGTGGGCTGCTTCGGGGCTTACTATGGAGCGGTGCAGAGGCTGGTGGAGCGAGGAGGTGGTCCCCCTATCGCTGTCGTGACCTCCTCCAGCGGACGATGCTGCTGGAGTGATCTAAGGCTTGTGGCGCGATCCTGGTGGCTCCAGGGTGATCGTGGGAGGTGGTGGAGTGATCCTGGAGGCACAGAGTAGCGTGGAGCGACAGGAAGCATGCGGTTCACCTTTGGAGTGGTCGTCTTCTTTGACGACGGCATGACTGGAGCAGTTTTCCGACGATCTCGTGCGGAGCTGTATGGATTGGTGGAGCGGCGATCCAAGGATCGGAGAAGCTTGAGGGAGGCCAGGGAAGGAAGACAGGAGGCTTGGGGGCCAGGGACGTGCCCTGGATCACCCCCCACCTCTGTCGCAAAAAAACGGCGACGACGGGACACGGAGGAGCTTCTCTGACTGGGGGATCACTCTGGATTCCCTGGAATTGCTCGAGGAAGAGAGAGAGAGAGAGAGAGTCCTAGGGAGCTACAAATTTATGGCTAGATGAGTTCAGTGGGGCGTACCTGGCCTAAGGGGCTCTGTGCCTCACCGAAGCTCTGGAATTCGCTGTCGATCCTCTCCACGAATCTCCCTTCCTCACTAGAATACTCTAGCGATCTGCTCTCCCCCTCTCTTGTGTGGAAAAAGTCCTGCAAAACTCTGGCTCCACCTCCCCTTATATAGGTAGAGACCAGACGACCCATCGTTGTAACAACCTCTAACCTCCTAACAGAACCACTAACAGACTCCAAACCCCACTAACTGGACACCTAACAACCCAGCAGACTCTAACGGTTGTCCCTTTTGTTGCTTCTACTGTCCTCCTGCACACCGACAACGTCCAACGGCTGTCCAAGCTTGTTGTGGTTGCTCCAGCTGACCGGGTTCATGCTGGACTAGGCTAGATCCATTGCTTAGAGGCTGATCAAGCTGGATTGTAAGAGGTTAAAGGAGAAAAGATGGGTTCAATGGGAAGAAGAAGATAGGTGAAATATTTGAATATTTTGGTAGGAAAACTTTGGTAAATGAAGATGGGGGAGAAAAATGAATATGGTGTTGGGTTTGATTTTAGAAGAAGAGGAAGAAATAGGTTTGATTTTGGTGAAAAATCAAATAAGAGAAAAATGGGGTGTCGGGTTGGAACGGAAGAGGGCATGTGTTGAGGCATTATGGGCTTTCATGAGCTTAATGGGCCTATATGGACTCAATTGGGATTAATGGGCCTATGTGGGCCTTGTGGGCCCCCATGGGCACAAATGGGCCTAAATGGGTTCAAAAAAAATTAAATGGGCCTAAATAAGTCTTGTGGGCCCAAGTAAGCTCAATTAGGGTTTAATGGGCCTATGTAGGCCTTCCTCGGCCCAAGTGGGCTTCTATGAAGTAAATGGGCCCTAAGGGTTAGAGCTCAGCCACCACATCACCTATCCTACAAAATCAGAAAATTGGGATGTCTACACACGCCAACCGAGAGGTTGTCGGTGACGGTCCAGGATGAGGACAACCGAACACATCATCCGAGAAGCAGGCGGTGATGGTTCGGAAATCCGAAGACCAGACACGCCAACCGATAGGCTGTCGGTGACGGTCCAGGGGAAGGATAACCGAACACATCAATTGAGGAGCGTGCGGTGATGGTTCGGAGATCCGAAGAGTGGACTAACCCACCGAGAGGCTGTCGGTGACAGTCTTGGGGAAGGATAACTGAACACATCAACCGAGAAGCAAGCGGTGATGGTTCAGAGATCCGAAGAGTGGAATCACCCACCATGTGGGTGTCGGTGATGGTCTAGGGGAATGATAACCGAACACAGCAACCGAGAAGCAGGCGGTGATGGTTCAGAGACCAGGAAAGCGGACTCACCCATTTTGAGGCTCTTTGTGATGGTCTAGGGGAAGGATAACCGAACACATCAACCGAGAAGCAGGCGGTGATGGTTCGGATACCAGGAAAGCAGACTCAACCACCGAGAGGTTGTCAGTGACGGTCCAGGAGGAGGACAACCGAACACATCATCCAAGAAGCAGGCGGTGAAGGTTCGGAAATCTGAAGAGCGGACACGCCAACCGAGAGGCTGTTGGTGACGGTCCAGGTGAAGGATAACAAAACACATCAACCGAGAAGCAAGCGGTGATGGTTCAAAGACCAGGAAAGCAGACTAACCCATCGAGAGGCTGTCGGTGATGGTCCAGGTGGTGGAAACCGAACACATCATCCTAGAAGCAAGTGATGATAGTTCAGAGACCAGGAAAGCAGACACGCCAACCGAGAGGTTGTCGATGATGATCCAGGGGGATGACAAACGAACACATCAATCGAGAAGCTGGCGGTGATGGTCTGAGTGCTGAAGGGTGGACTCGCCAACTGAGAGGTTGTCGGTGACGATCCAAGGGAAGGATAACAAAACACATCATCCAAGAAGCAGGCGGAGATGGTTCGGAGATCTGAAAAGCAGACTCACCCATAAAGAGGTTGTCGGTGATGGTCCAGGACATGGATAACTGAACACATCAACCGAGAAGTAGCGGGTGATGCTTCGGAGATCCGAAGAGTGGACACGCCAACCAAGAGGTTGTCGGTGATGGTCCAGGAGGAGGACAACCGAACACATCATCCGAGAAGTAGGCGGTGATGGTTTGGAAATCCGAAGAGCGAACAGGCCAATCGATAGGCTGTCTATGACGGTCTAGGGGAAGGATAATCGAACACATTAACCGAGGAGCGGGCGGTGATGGTACAGAGATCCGAAGAGTGGACTCACCCACCGAGATGCTGTCGGTGATGGTCTAGGAGAATGATAACCAAACGCATCAACCGAGAAGTAGGCGGTGATAGTTCGGAGACCAGGAAAGTGGACTCACCCACCGAGAGGCTGTCGGTGATGTTCCAGGGGAAGGATAACCGAACACATCAATCGAGAAGCAGGCGGTGATGGTTTGGAGACCAGGAAAGCAGACTCACCCACCGGGAGGCTATCGATGACGGTCCAGGGGAAGGATAACCGAACACATCAAACGAGAAGCAGGCGGTGATGGTTCTGAGATTCGAAGAGTGGACTCACCCACCGAGAGGCTGTCGATGATGGTCCAGGAGGAGGACAACCGAACACATCATCCAAGAAGCAAGCGGTGATGGTTTGGAGACCAGGAAAGCAGACTCACCCACCGAGAGGCTGTCGGTGACGATCTAGGGGAAGGATAACCGAACACATCAACTGAGAAGCAGGCGGTGATTGTTCGAAGATCCGAAGAGTGGACTCACCCACCGAGAGGTTGTCGGTGATTGTCCAAGTGAAGGATAACCGAATACATCAACCAAGAAGCAGCCGGTGATGGTTCGGAGACTAGGAAAGTAGACTCACCCACCGACAGGCTGTCGATGATGGTCCAGGGAATGGACAACCGAACACATCAACCGAGAAGCAGGCGGTGACGGTTCGGAGACCAGGAATGCAGACTCACACACCGAGAGGCTGTCGGGGACAGTCCAGGAAGAGGACAACCGAACACATCATCCAAGAAGCAGGCGGTGATGGTTCGGAGACTAGGAAAGTGGACTCACGCATTGAGAGGCTATCGGTGACGGTCCAGGCAAAGGATAACTGAACACATCAACCGAGAAGCATGCAGTGATGGTTCAGAGATTTGAAGAGTGGACTCACCCACCGAGAGGTTGTTGGTGATGCTCCAGGGGAAGGATAACCAAACATATCAACCGAGAAGAAAGCGGTGATGGTTCAGAGACCAATAAAGCAGACTCAACCACCGAGAGGCTGTCGGTGATAGCCCAGGGGAGGATAACCGAACACATCAACCGAGAAGCAGGCGAAGATGGTTCAGAGAACAAGAACACGGACTCACCCACCGAGAGGCTGTCGGTGACGATCCAGCAGAAGGATAACCGATCACATCAACCGAGAAGCAGGGGACGATGGTTCGGAGATCCGAAGTGTGGACTCACCCACCGAGAGGCTATCGATGACGATCCAGGTGGAGGACAACCGAACACATAATCCGAGAAGCAGGCAGTGATGCTTCAGAGAACAGAACGGTGGACTCACCCACCGAGAGGCTGTCGGTGACGGTCCAGGGGTAGTATTACCGAACACATCAACCGAGAAGCAGGCGGTGATGGTTCGGTTACCAGGAAAGCGAACTCACCCACTGATAGGCTATTAGTAATAGTCTAGGGGAAGGATAACCAAACACATCATCCAAGAGGCAGGTCATGATGATTCGGAGATCCGGAAAATGGACACGTCAACCGATAGGCTGTCGGTGACTGTCGGGGTGAAGGATAACCAAACACATCATCGGAGAAGTAGGCGGTGATGGTTCATAGATCCGAAGAGTGGACTCACCCACCGAGTGGCTGTCGGTGACGGTCTAGGGGAAGGATAACCAAACACATCAACCGAGAAGCAAACGGTGATGGTTTAAAGACCAAAAAAACAAACTCACCCACCGAGAGGCTGTCGGTGATGGTCTAGATGAAGGATAACCGAACACATCAACTAAGAAGCAGGCGGTGATGGTTCAAAGATCCGAAGAGCAGACACACCAACTAAGAGGCTGTTGGTGACGGTCCAAGGGGAGGACAACCGAACACATCTTCCGAGAAGCAGGCGGTGATGGTTTGGAGACCAAGAAAGCGGACTCACCCACCGAGAAGCTGTCGATGATGGTCCAAGCGAAGGATAACCGAACACATCAACCGAGAAGCAGGCGGTGATGGTTCGGAGACCTAGAAAGCGGACTCATTCACCGAGAGGCTTTTGGTGACGGTCAAGGGGAAGGATAACCGAACACATCAACCGAGAAGCAAGCGGTGATGGTTCGGAAATCCGAAGAGCAAACATGGCAAGCGAGAGGCTATTGGTGACGGCCCAAAGGGAGGACAACCAAACACATCATCCGAGAAGCAGGCGGTGATGGTTCAGAGGTCTAAAAAGCAAACACGTCAACCGAGAGGCTGTCGGTGACGGTCCAGAGAAAAGATACTAAGAGGGCAGCTAACATAAGAGCGACACCAAAAGGTAGCTGACATGGCCCTGGTGTAGAAAAGCTAAGGATCCACTAAAAGAAGGTACAAAGGAATGCTGGGGGGTCCAGATAATAGGTTTAGCCAATAAGAGTTCGCCGTGGGGATCTTATTCAAGTACCAGTGCACCCTGGATCGTCGTCGCTGTGGGGAATATCAATTGAAGCAGCTGAGGATCTGTTGTCTAAGCTCAATGCCATTGCGAATTCAAAGTGTTTCTGACATGCCAATGATGCCTCAGAATTGATGCTTGTCTTGCTACAATGTTCTGTTGTGGGTGTTGTTTTGTTGGAGCCACTATGAATGTCGCCTCTCTATGAGAATGTGCACTTGACCATCGTTTGGACAATAACTTGCATCAAGCGCTCTCAAAATAGTCCTTCTTTCCACAAAGCAGCTTACATGCTCCTTGTTGAAGGCTCTAGTTCAGTTACAAAGCAAGTTGTTGTTCTATCAAGCATATGACATGTGACTTTTGACCAAAGAGCAGCTGACATGCCCCTGGTCGAAGGTTCTGGCTCGATTACACTATAGTTGGTGTTCTTGCTGCTTACTCTTTAACCACTGAGCAGTTGAAATGTGCCTGACTGAAGGTACTTGGCAAAAACTCCTGTTGAACTAGTCCATATGCAAACAAGAAGAAGTCATCAAAGCAAAACTGTGATGATTATGACTATTGTGGTGGACTTTATCATTGTGAGCAATCTAGTTGATCAAGAAATGCATGTCTTGTGATTTTAGTGCTTGTTATCAACATTTATTGTTTTGCCTGCTCAATGAGTTCACTATCTGGATTGTTTGCTTGTTTAGTTCAGTTGTTTGTTTGCCCTCAGTTAGGTTGGAAAGTTGTATGCCTGTTAGAGGAGGATGACACCTTCAACTCAATTACCACTACAGAGACTGGCAAGTCGTTAGGTGGCTCTCGTTGGGTAGTGGTGGCACTCGAACTCACGGTACGGTATTTTGATGGACCTGGCTCCATGCCAAACTCTTTATGGTCCTGCACCTGCTTTTTTCCTTTTCAACATCATTGTTTTTCTCTTTTACTCCCTCACAGACGTGCGGTTTCACTCTAACCTTGTCTCGGAGGTAATGAGCGCCCGATCTATTTAGGAGGCCTTTATTGTAAGAGGGTGGGTTAGTCTCTCAAAGGTATGATTTTAATAGGCGCATACTCCAACTCCTCTCTACGTTATGGTAACGGTAAAGCTACAACGCACGCCTCTCACTCATGGGCTAACTTCTTTCTTTGCCTTCTATCTTCTCTATTATTTTATGCCCTTGCGAATGTATGCTTTTATAGACACCCCAATTTAACCAATTTTGCAGGAAGGAGATGTGGTGGCTGAGCTCTAACCCTCATTAGGCCCATTCACTTCATAGAAGCCCACTTGGGCCCATGAAGGCCCACATAGGCCCATTAAACCCTAATTGAGCTTACTTAGGCCCACAAAACTTGTGTAGGCCCATTTAGATTTTCTTGGGCCCATTCAATTCATTAAAGGTTCATTTAGCCCATTTGGGCCCACATAGGCCCATTAAGCTCAATTGAGTCCACCTTGGCCCCAAAGCCCGTGAAGGCCTTTTAGGCCCATAAAAGCCCATCAAATCCACCAAGGCCCATTAAGCCCACTTAGGCCCATGAATCAACCCATCATTCAACCCATTTATTCTTCTTCTTCTTCCAAATTAACCAAGCCATATTCCACGATTCAACCCATCATTTCCTCAACAGTAACAACCAGTAACAACCCAACATCATGCATTCCACAATCACGTCCAGCCCATCTCTCCACGTAGACCAGCAGCAACCAGGCTTGAGCCAGTGCCACTGGATGTGTCGTCGCGAACCCGAACAACCATTGATCATTGTCGACGCGTAGGCAGGCAAGATGGAGGTGCGTGGGGGACAGCCGTGATGTTGGTTTGTTACGGGATGTCGGGTTCTGTTGTGGTTTGTTACGACGTGTCATGCTGGGTTGTTAGGTTCACCTATAAAAGAGGAGGTAGAGGCAGCGACTGGGAGACCCTTTCACCGCACGAGAGAGCCAAGTGTTGAAAGTAGGAGGAGAGTTCGTGGAGAGGAACGGCAGCCGTTTCCAGAGCTCCGGCGAGCTTCTTCACTGCTAGACCAGGTACACACCTTACAGAGATCAATTATTGCTAGAAAACAATCCTAGGACTTCCCCCTTGCTTCCTTGATCGATTCCTGGAGGCCTAGAAGCCTCCTCTGGTTTGTGTGGTGCCCTAGGTCCTACCGAAGTCAATTTCATGTGGCCTAGGTGGGGGCACTAGCTCGGGGCTCCTCCCTGGTCCCAGAGCTTAGGTTTAGTTCTCCCCTAGTCTTCTCTCTCTCTTTTCAATTTCTCCTGGCCCTACTCCAACTATTGAGGTGTGCTCTGGGAGAAATTCGCCGGAACCTGCTCCATCACCGTCGTCGGGGAAGAAGCACACCTACCTGAGCCCGCTCGCTGTTCTGAGCCTCGATGTGGTGATCCAGCCCCACAGGGGCCTTGCTCGATCCTTTGGAGCCATCAAGAATCCCCCTCAATCGCTGGATGGCTCCCGCAGCCAAGCCTGCCGGATTGCTTGGATTTCGACGACCGATGACCACTGGGATGCACACGAAGCTCCACCCCATGCTCCTGGATGAGGGGAAAGCGCCTACATCACCTCCTCAACTCTTCCAAAGCCTCCAATCGCAGCGCCATTGCCCTGAAGGCCTCCAGCCACCGTGGATGTGTCATCGGAGCAGCCCGACGGTAGGCGAGGAGGGGAGGTCTTTCCAGCCGCTAGTTTGTCCATCCACTCCGTTGGATGTGCTCCTTACCTCTTCTTCTTGCTTCCCGTGGGATCTGATCTAGCATCAGACCACGGGAAGAGCCTCATCTTCTTCTATGATGGTCGCCAGCGGCGGAGCTCCGTCGTGGGCGCTATCGTCTTCTTTTTTAAAAATAAAAAACATTTATTTAAATAAAATTCAAAAGTTTTGTTTTCCATGCATTTAGGTCCTTCTAGCATTACTTTTAGGTCCTTTTATTACATATAGGTCCTGCAATCATTTTTCTTAATTCTTTCAAATAAAGTTTTAACTGAAAATATTGCATGTTTTACCCTAAACATTTAAAATAATGTTTTCTGAATTTAAAACTTTAATAAAAGCCCTCTAGTTCATTTAAAATGTATTTTGACAAATTGCATAGAAGCCCTTGTATTCTTTTAAATGTTCTAGAATGCATGTTTTTCTTGGTTAATTTGCATTTAGACCCCTAGACTTTGCAAAAGCTTTCCAGAATGTTCATTTCTTTGGTTTATTTGCATTTAAACACCTGAACTTGAAAAATTTTCTGAAGCATGTTTTCTTAGGGTAAATTGCACTTTAACCCCTTGTCTTTACTGATATTCTTCTGGATGCTTTGTTCTGCTGGGCAATTTGCAACTTAGCCCATGTACTTCATTGATTTTACTCTGATTTCCTATTTTCAACCCCGCATGGGACATGCATGGTGAGAGAGTGCACTTTAGGACATTCATCTGCATTGTGTGTCATGGCATGCAACCCTAATAACTCGCATTTGTCTTTGCGTCATTGTCCAGGTTCTGATACCTATTTCTCTTTCATATTTTGTCAGGTACTTTGTTGCGAGGTCCTCAGCCAGGAGCTTGGGTGTCTCCGTCACGGGCGGCTTCCTGTGGTTGTGTTCTCTTGTCTTTTTTGAGCTATTGGTCACTTGTTGACTGTAGTTCATCTTAGAGCTCTCGCGTTTGTCCACTTCCGCAGCTCCTTTATTTCACTTGCAGATAGCCATGGCCCCGTAGACCCGCAAGCCTCCTGTTGTTGTTCTGATGGGGGTCCCAAACTCGGGTCCTCCTTCTCTCACTTTGACTGCTTCTTCATCCCTCTGCATATCCCGATTTGAGAATCAGGGAGGATCCTTATCTTCTCTTCTGGGACAACGGCAAACACAAGTTTGTCTAGGGCCCGTCATTGATTCAACTACGGTGACTACCACGCCGGTCCTAGAAGTTCTGCCAACAGCACCCCATTCCTCAAGCCCTCCTGTTTCGGGAGTTCAAGGAGCTGTGGATTCATCTATTTTAGGGATCGTTCCTGTTCCGCTCGTGCCTTCTGACCTATCTTTTGGTGGGTCCTCGGCCATGCAGGCTCAGTGCTTGATGGCTTTGGCCCGAGAGTTTGAACGCATGGCCCTCTCTCTTGATCATGTTTAGAGTCCTCCTCCATCAACCTCTGAGGTTCCAGTGCAGACCACTATAGTATTGCAGGTTCACCCCACTACTTTATCGCCCATACCATTGCCCGAGCATCACACTGCTCTGACGATGGGGGCGTTATCTCTGCCTCCTGCACCACAATTGCACTGGTCACAGCATGCATCACTGTCACCTAGGAGTCACCCCATTAGTTGTGCGAGAGTACAACATTTGTCGAGTCCATCACCCGAAGCAGTCCTAGTGCCCAGTTGTTGCTCTCACGCTCAACACCACACACAACACAGCATATCCAGAATTCACCTCAACATCAGGATCAGGTTCCAACACGTAGGTCGTCACCACACACTAGGCGCACACCTCCCACTGTCGAGCCAGTGCATCTTGTCGCATCGGCTCAATAAGGATAGCAACCTAAGTAGAAACGAGGCCGTTGCGTTGAAAGTGACTACACTCCACTGGGTAAGCCACTGAGCGTTGTTTTTCCTCAAGTTGTGTCGCTTCTGAGACTCTCGGATTCGCGTCCCCTGTCGACACCACTCCCTCGGTGGCACGACGCGAGCGTATACTGCGATTATCATCGAGCCCTGGGGCATTTGACTAATAAATGCTTCACTTTGTGGGATGTCATACAAACTTTAATCGATTGTGGGACTATTATTTTTATCGCACGAGGCATATCACTTGCATGCATATCTTTATCATCACCAGCATCTAGTTCAGTGCGCAATACACATCCACATGTCACCATTGAACCGACATGTTGTGATATGCCGGGTCAGCAAGGGCAGCAACAACGGAATGGGCGGCCTCACCATAAGGAAAGAGACCTCACCCCACTCGGAGAATCACTGAGCGACATCTTTCCTAAAGGTGTGCCATTTCTGCGTCTACCGGAGATTCACGCGCCATCGAACCTGCTTCCTTAGTGGTATAAGGCAAACTTGATTTGCCGATACCATCGCGTACGTGGGCATTTGACAAACGGGTGTCACACACTCCGGAATGTTGTCCAGAATTTGATTGATAATGGGAGCATTGTCGTCAACACACAGAAGGCAGCCCACACACACACTTGCACACAAACTTGCACGCACACGTGCACACCCTAGAATAGCCGACCTTACCGTGTCAGGGCGTGCAAGCTCCGAGGATACTGGAACCTCAAGGGTTTTCCCCTTTCTCCCAGTTTTTCTCGAGGAATCCATCGGGCTTCTTCCTTTTTCCCCTAGCTTGTACTCTCCATGCTTCTGTTGGCAGCACATGTGTATGCCGCTCTTGTTCTTCTTCCCCATTTGCCTAGTTTGTCCTTTCTTTTCTCAATTCTGTTCAGCGCAACTCATACTCGCCACTCCTATTCTTGTTCCCCTGTGGGGGGGTCCAACCTTAAAGTTTGTCGATTTGCCATGCACTGATCTAACCCAACACATGCAAATACCCTAGATCAAGTGGGAGACAGCCAACACAGTAGATATCAACTCAGACAAAGATGCAGTTCAAATGACATCAACGGAATCAGCATTCACATTGACTGTTTTAGTTTCAATAATGGTTGTGATGGCTACATGTACACCTACCATGATTTCAATTTCCAGTGGCACTACAAGGAGTTATTGTAAACCTCAATGGCATCGGTAAAACATCAACGACAAGGACTAGAGTTGTATCCTTTTCTTGTGTTTCCTTTGTTTTCTTTCTGCATCATCATATATCAAAAAACAAAAAAAAAAAGGAAAAGTACAAAAGATAAATAAAAAGAAAAAAGCATAAATAGTAGAAAAAGATCAAGAATAATTAGAGGGTAGTTTGCTTGTCATTAACATTCTGCCAAATGATGAAAATTGGAAAAGCTTGCCAATGTTAGAGTGGATTATCCCTCCTCAGTTGTCACTACTTAGACAGCCAAGTCAGAAAAGGAGCCACCAAATATCAAAGCCAGACAAAATGTCCAAGCTCTGCAAGGATCCTGCACCTCCATGAGGGAGATAAAATGTTAGGAGTGACTGAGAATGTGAGCTAGAAAAGAAAACATGCATTCGCAAGGGCATCAAAGAATAGAGAAGACAGAAGGCGAAGACAGAAGTCAGCCCAAGAGTGAGAGGCATGCGTTGTAGCTCTACGCTTACCATACCATGGAGAGGAGTTGGAGTACGCGCTCAGTAAAATCACACCTTTGAGGGACTAACCCACCCTATTACAATAAAACCCCTGCAAGCCGGGCCGGGCCCGACTCGCTGCGGGCCACGGGCCGTGCCAGGCCAGACCAGCTGGCCCGCGGGGGCCCGTCGGGTAGGCCCAGTCCGGCCCGCGCAGCAACGGCTAGTAGCCGTTGCTACTGTAGCAACGGCCATATTTTATTTTATTTATTTATTTTTTTTAATCCCTAATTTTTACCTATATATACCCTCCTATACCTTTCATTTTTTCTACAACTCTCTCAACTCTCCTCTACGAAATTCTCAAGTTTTCTCTACAACTCTCTCAAGTGCTTGCTCTGGCTGTGGATTCTGCCCGGTCTTCTACTCTCCAGACTCCGGTCTTCTGCTCTCCAGACTCCGGTCTTCTGCCCGGTGCCCCGGTCTCCACGCAATAGTAGCTGTGCCAGCAAATCAAAATTTCTTTACTTCTAATCCCTCCAAATTATTTACTTCTAATCCCTCCAAATTCTTTACTTCTAATCCCTCCATTTTTGGGTTTTGGTTATTTTGGATTAAGGGTTATTTAAATGGCAAATTTTGATAATATTGATAATATTACTACACAAGATTATATCCCTAGTATGGAGTCAGATAATCCTAATAATACCC
>JAMKQA010003222.1:0-17947 GCA_024699735.1 Posidonia australis
TGCATGCAGCATGTTTTGATTTCATCATGCTTTCTCGATCGGTTTTCTTCCGGATTTTCCCTGGTTTTTCCCTGGATTTACTAGGAAGGCACTTTGCATTGTTTTTCGCTGTTTTATCGCTTTATTTGCATTTGCATTTGCATATAGAGCGAAGATGATCAATCACTCAAAATGATGTAACTCTGATTACATTTATGCAATATACTAGCAATATGCGATTGACCCGAAATAAGGAGTGATATTTCTGAGCATAGGACACGCCCCACACAACATGCACCTAATAGCATAAGGCACTAGCATGACATGGCATATCGCCATTAGGTGTATAGCAAGCGACTGAAAAGCCTACACTTCATGGGCGAAATCAAGGAAGACCGATTTTATCGGGCGTGCGAGGGTGCCTAACACCTTCCTCGTGCGTAACAGGGATCCTTAACCGCATTTTGGTTTTATTTGGTAGACTTATACTTTGTCTTTGTTGTTTTTGCATGATTTTTCATGTGTATGGTTTTCCTTGTCTTCCATAATAGAATAGGCGGCGACTCCGTTTTATTTTTCTTTTTCGACGTGATTTTGCCGACCGATTTCGCATTCATTTGCGGAATCTCCTCGCCGGCATGGTTACACCTAGTAAAGGCAAGGAAGAAGAGACCTTGACCAAAAGGTCAAGAAGAGAACCTAATAAAGGCTAGGAAGAAGAGACCTTAACCAAAAGGGCAAGAAGAGGGCCTAGTAAAGGCAAGGAAGGAAGGAACCATGACCAAATGGTCAAGAAGAGAGCCTAGTAAAGGTAAGGGAAGACAGGAACCATGACCAAATGGTCAAGAAGAGAGCCTAGTAAAGGCCTGGGAAGAAAGGAACCGTAACCAAATGGTCAAGAAGAGTGCCTAGTAATGGCAAGGTAGGAAGAGACCAAGACCAAAAGGTCAAGAAGAAAGCCTAGTAAAGGCAAGGGAAGACAGGAACATCGACCAAATAGTCAAGAAGAAAGCCTACTAATGGCAAGGGAAGAAAGGAATCTTGACCAAACGGTCAAGAAGAGAGCCTAGTAAAGGCAAGGAAGAAGTGACCTTAACCAAAAGGTCAAGATGAGGGCCTAGTAAAGGCAAGGGAAGACAGGAACATTAACCAAATGGTCAAGAAGAGAGCCTAGTAAAGGCAAGGGAAGAAAGGAACCTTGACCAAATGTTCAAGAAGAGAGCCTAGTAAAGGCAAGGATGAAGAGACCTTGACCAAATGGTCAAGAAGATAGCCTAGTAAAGGCATGGGACGAAAGGAACCTTGACCAAATGGTCAAGAAGAGAGCCAATTAAAGGAAAGGGAAGAAAGGAACCTTGACCAAATGGTCAAGAAGAAAGCCTAGTAAAGGCAAGGGAAGAATGGAACATTGACCAAATGGTCAAGCAAAGAGAGCCTAGTAAAGGCAAGGGAAGAAAGGAACCTTGACCAAATGGTCAAGAAGAGAGCCTAGTAAAGGCAAGAAAGAAGAGACCTTAACCAAATGGTTAAGAAGAGAGCCTAGTGAAGGCAAGGGACGAAAGGAACCTTGACCAAATGGTAAAGAAGAGACCCTAGTAAAGGCTAGGGAAGAAAGGAACCTTGACCAAATGCTCAAGAGAAGAGAGCCTAGTAAAGGCAAGGGAAGAAAGGAACCTTGACCAAATGGTCAAGAAGAGAGCCTATTAAAGGCGAGAAAGAAGAGACTTTGACCAAATGGTCAAGAAGAGAGCCCAGTAAAGGCAAGGGACGAAACGAACCATGACCAAATGGTAAAGAAGAGAGCCTACTAAAGGCAAGGGAAGAAAGGAACCTTGACCAAATGGTCAAGAAGAAAGCCTAGTAATGGCAAGGGAAGACAGGAACCATGACCAAATGGTCAAAACGATAGCCTTGTAAAGGAAAGGGAAGACAGGAACCTTGACCAAATGGTCTAGAAGAGAGCCTAGTAAAGGCAAGGGAAGAAAGGAACCTTGACCAAATAGTGAAGAAGAGAGCCTAGTAAAGGCTAAGGAAGAAGAGACCTTCACCTAGTGGTCGAGAAGAGTGCCTAGTAAACGCAAGGAAGGAAGAGACGTTGACCAAATGGTAAAGAAGAGAGCCTAGTAAAGGCAAGGAAGAAGAGACCTTGACCAAATGTTCAAGAAGAGAGCCTAGTAAAGGCAAGGGAAGAAGAGATCTTGACCAAATGGTCATGAAGAGAGCCTAGTAAAGGGAAGGAGGAAGAGACCTTGACCAAATGATGAAGAAGAGAGCCTAGTAAAGGCAAGGGAAGAAAGGAACCTTGACCAAATAGTCAAGAAGAGAACCTAGTAAAGGCAAGAAAGAAGTGACCTTGACCAAATAGTCAAGAAGAGAGCCTAGTAAAGGCAAGGAAGAAGAGACCATGACAAAAAGCTCAAGAAGAGAGTCTAGTAAAGGCAAGGAAGATGAGACCTTCACCAAAAGTTTAAGAAGAGGGCCTAGTAAAGGCAAGGAAGCAAGGAACCTTAATCAAATGGTCAAGAAGAAAGCCTAGTAAAGGCAAGGGAAGACAGGAACCTAAATCAACTGGTCAAGAAGAGAGCCTAGTAAAGGCAAGTTAAGACAGGAACCTTGACCAAATGGTCAAGAAGAGAGCCTAGTAAAGGCAATGGAAGAAAGGAACCTTGACCAAATGGTCACGAAGAAAGCCTAGTAAAAGCATGGAAGAAGAGACCTTGACCAAAATGTCTAGAAGAGGGCCTAGTAAAGGCAAGGGAAGAAAGGAACCTTGACCAAATGGTTTAGATGAGAGCCTAGTAAAGGCAAGGGAAGAAAGGAACCTTGACCAAATGTTCAAGAAGAGACCCTAGTAACGACAAGGATGAATTGACCTAGACCAAATGGTCAAGAAGAGAGCCTAGTAAAGGCAATGTACGAAAGGAGCCTTGACCAAATGGTCAAGAATAGAGCCTAGTAAGGGCACGGGAAGAATGGAACCTTGACCAAATGGTCAAGAAGAGAGCGTAGTAAAGGCAAAGGAAGAAAGGAACCATAACCCAATGGTCAAGAAGAGAGCCTAGTAAAGGCAAGAAAGAAGTGACCTTGACTAAATGGTCAAGAAGAGAGCCTAGAGAAGGCAAGGGACGAAAGGAACCTTGACCCAATGGTCAAGAAGAGAGCCTAGTAAAGGCAAGGGAAGAAAGGAACCTTGACCAAATGGTCAAGAAAATAGAGCCTAGTAAAGGCAAGGGAAGAAAGGAAACTTGACCAAATGGTCAAGAAGAGAGCCTAGTAAAGGCAAGAAAGAAGAGACCTTAACCAAATGGTAAAGAAGAGAGCCCAGTAAAGGCAAGGGACGAAACGAACCTTGACCAAATGGTAAAGTAGAGAGCCTAGTAAAGGCAAGGGAAGATAGGAACCTTAACCAAATGGTCTAGTAGAGAGCCTAGTAAAGGCAAGGGAAGACAGGAACCTTGACCAAATGGTCAAAAAGAGAGCCTTGTAAAGGCAAGAAAGAAGAGACCTTGACCAAATGGTCAAGAAGATAGCTTAGTAAAGAAAAGGGAAGAATGGAACCTTGACCAAATGGTAAAGAAGAGAGCCTAGTAAAGGCAAGGGAAGAAAGGAACCGTGACCAAATCGTCAAGCAGAGAGTCTAGTAAGGGCAAGGGAAGAAAGGAACCTTGACCTAATGGTCAAGAAGAGAGCCTAGTAAAGGCAAGGGAAGGAAGGAACCTTGGCCAAATGGCCAAGAAAGGCAAGGGACGAACGGAACCTTAACCAAATGGTCAGGAAGAGAGCCTAGTAAAGGCAAAGGAAGACAGAACCTTGACCAAATGGCGAAGAAGAGAGCCTAGTAACGGCATGGGAAGAAAGGAACCTTAACCAAATGGTCAAGAAGAGAGCCTAGTAAAGGCAAGGAAGAAGAGACCTTGACCAAATGGTCAAGGAGAGAGCCTAGTAAAGGCAAGGGAAGAAAGGAACCTTAACCAAATGGTCAAGAAGAGAGCCTAGTAAAGGCAAGGGAAGACAGGTAACTTGACCAAATGGTCAAGAAGAGAGCCTAGTAAAGGGAAGGGAAGAAAGGAACCTTAACCAAATGGTCAAGAAGAGAGCCTAGTAAAGGCAAGGAGGAAGAGACCTTCTCCAAATGGTCAAGAAGAGAGCCTGGTAAAGGCATGGGAAGAAAGGAACCTTAACCAAATGGTCAAGAAGAGAGCCTAGTAAAGGTAAGAAAGAAGCGACCTTGACGAAATGGTCAAGAAGAGAGCCTAGTAAAGGCAAGGAAGATGAGACCTTAACGAAAAGGTCAAGAAGAGAGCCTAGTAAAGGCAAGGAAGAAGAGACCTTGACCGAAAGGTCAAGAAGAGATCCTAGTAAAGGCAAGGAAATAAGGAACCTTGACCAAATGTTGAAGAAGAGAGCCTAGTAAAGGCAATGGAAGACAGGAACCATGACCAAATGGTCAAGAAGAGAATTTAGGAAAGGCACGGGAAGAAAGGAACCAAAACCAAATGGTCAAGAAGAGAGCCTAGTAAAGGTACGGAAGGAAGAGACCTTAACCAAAAGGTCAAGAAAAGAGCCTAGTAACGGCAAGGGAAGATAGGAACCTTGACCAAATGGTCAAGAAGAGAGCCTAGTAAAGACAAGGGAAGAAAGGAAACTTGACCAAATGGTCAAGAAGAGAGCCTAGTAAAGGCAAGGGAAGAAAGGAACCTTTACCAAATGGTTAAGAATGGAGCCTAGTAATGGCAAGGAAGAAGAGACCTTGACTAAAAGGTCACGAAGAGGGCCTAGTAAAGGCAAGGGAAAAAGGAACCTTAACCAAATGGTCAAGAAGAGAGCCTATTAAAGGCAAGGGAAGAAAGGATCGTTGACCAAATGGTCAGGAAGAGAGCCTAGTAAAGGCAAGGAAAGACTGGATCCTTGACCAAATGGTCAAGAAGAGAGCCTAGTAAAGGCAAGGGACGAAAGGAACCTCGACCAAATGGTCACGAAGAGAGCCTAGTAAAGGCAAGGAAGAAGTGACCTTGACGAAATGGTAATGGAGAGAGCCTAGTTAAGGCAAGGGAAGAAAGGAACCTCGACCAAATGGGCAAGAAAAGAGCTGAGTACAGGCAAGGGAAGACAGGAACCTTGACCAAATGGTCTAGAAGAGAGCCTAGTAAAGGCAAGGGAAGAAAGGAACCATGACCAAATGATCAAAATGAGAGCCTAGTAAAGGCAAGGAGGAATTGACCTTGACCAAATGGTCAAGAAGTGAGCCTATTAAAGGCAAGGGAAGAAAGGAACCTTAACCAAATGGTCAAGAAGAGAGCCTAGTAAAGGCAAGAAAGAAGAGACCTTGACCAAATGGTCAAGAAGAGAGCCTAGTAAAGGCAAGGAGGAAGAGACCTTGACCAAAAGGTCAAGAAGAGATCCTAGTAAAGGCAATGAAGAATAGACCTTGACCATATGGTCAAGATGAGGGCCTAGTAAAGGCAAGGAAGAAGAGACCTTGACCAAAAGGTCATGAAGAGGGCGTAGTAAAGGCAAGGAAGCAAGGAACCTTGACCAAATGTTAAAGAAGAGAGCCTTGTAAAGGCAAGGGAAGACAGGAAACTTGACCAAATGGTCAAGAAGGGAGCCTAGTAAAGGCAAGGGATGAAAGGAACCTTGACCAAATGGTCAAGAAGAGAGCCTAGTAAAGGCAAGAAAGAAGAGACCTTTACCAAATGGTCAAGAAGAGAGCCTAGTAAAGTCAAGGAAGAAGAGACCTTGACCAAAAGGTCAAGAAAAGAGCCTAGTAACGGCAAGGAAGAAGAGACCTTCACCGAAAGGTCATGAAGAGGGCCTAGTAAAGGCAAGGAAGCAAGGAACCATGACCAAATGTTCAAGAAGAGAGCCTTATAAAGGCAAGGGAAGACAGGAACCTTGACCAAATGGTCAAGAAGAGAGCCTAGTAAAGGCAAGGGAAGAAAGGAACCATAACCAAATGGTAAAGAAGAGAGCCTAGTAAAGGCATGGAAGGAAGAGACCTTGACCAAAAGGTCAAGAATAGAGCCTAGTAATGGCAAGGGAAGACCGGAACCTTGACCAAATGGTCAAGAAGAGAGCCTAGTAAAGGCAAGGGAAGAAAGGAACCTTGACCAAATGGTCAAGAAGAGAGCATAGTAAATGCAAGGAAGAAGAGACCTTGACCAAAAGGTCAAGAAGAGGGCCTAGTAAAGGCAAGGGAAGACAGGAACCTTGACCAAATGGTCAAGAAGAGAGCCTAGTAAAGGTAAGGGAAGAAAGGAATCATGACCAAATGTTCAAGAAGTGAGCCTATTATAGGCATGGACGAAGAGAAATGGTCAAGGAGAGAGCCTAGTAAAGGCAAGTGAAGAAAGTAACATTGAGCAAATGGTCAAGAAAAGAGAGCCTAGTAATGGCAAGGGAAGAAAGGAACCTTGACCAAATGGTCTAGAAGAGGGCCAAGTAAAGGCAAGAAAGAATTGACCTTGACCAAATGGTCAAGAAGAGAGCCTAGTGAAGGCAAGGGACGAAAGGAACCTTGACCAAATGGTCAAGAAGAGAGCCTAGTAAAGGCAAGGGAAGAAAGGAACCTTACCCAAATGGTCAAGAAAATAGAGCCTAGTAAAGGCATGAGAAGAAACGAACATTGACTAAATGGTCAAGAAGTGAGCCTCGTAAAGGCATGAAAGAAGAGACCATGACCAAATGGTCATGAAGAGAGCCCAGTAAAGGCAAGGGACGAAATGAACCTTGACCAAATGGTAAAGAATAGAGCCAAGTAAAGGCAAGGAAATATAGGAACCTTAACCAAATGGTTAAGAAGTGAGCCTAGTAAAGGCAACGGAGGACAGGAACCTTGACCAAATGGTCAAGAGGTGAGCCTAGTAAAGGCAAGAATGAAGAGACCATGACCAAATGGTCAAGAAGAGAGCCATGTAAAGGAAAGGAAAGAAAGGAACCTTAACCAAATGCTCTAGAAGGGAGCCAAGTAAAGGCAAGGGAAGAAAGGAACCGTGACCAAATCATCATGAAAAGAGTCTAGTAAAGGCAAGGGAAGAAAGGAACCTTGACCAAATAATCAAGAAGAGAGCCTAGTAAGGCAAGGGAAGAAAGGAACCTTGGCCAAATGGCCAAGAAGGGAGCCTAGAAAGGCAAGGGACGAAAGGAACCTTAACCAAATGGTCAAGAAGAGAGTCTAGTAAAGGCAAGGGCAGAAAGGATCCTTGACCAAATGGTTAGGAAGAGAGCCAAGTAAAGGCAAAGGAAGACAGGAACCTTAACCAAATGGTCAAAAGCGGGCCTAATAAAGGCAAGGGAAGAAAGGAACCTTGACCAAATGGTCAAGAAGAGAGGCTAGTAAAGGCAAGGAAGAAGAGACTTTGACCAAACGGTTAAGGAGAGAGCCTAGTAAAGGCAAGGGAAGAAAGGAACCTTGACCAAATGGTCAAGAAGACAGCCTAGCAAAGGCTAGGGAAGACAAGAACCTTGACCAATTGGTCAAGAAGAGAGCCTAGTGAAGGGAAGGGAAGAAAGGAACCGTGACCAAATGGTCAAGAAGAGAGCCTTGTAAAGGCAAGGAGGATGAGACCTTGATTAAATGGTCAAGAAGAGAGCCTAGTAAAGGGAAGGGAAGAAAGGAACCTTAACTAAATGGTCAAGAAGAGAGCCTAGTAAAGGCAAGATAAAAGAGACCTTCACGAAATGGTCAAGAAGAGTGCCTAGTAAAGGCAAGGAAGAAGAGACCATGCCCAAAAGGTCAAGAAGAGAGCCTAGTAAAGGTAAGGAAGAAGAGACATTGTCCAAAAGGTCAAGAAGAGGGCCTAGTAAAGGCAAGGAAGGAAGGAACGTTGACCAAATGGTCAAGAAGAGAGCCTAGTAAAGGCAAGGGAAGACAGGAACCATGAACAAAATGTCTTGAAGAGAGCCTAGTAAAGGCACGGGAAGAAAGGAATCATAACCAAATGGACAAGAAGAGAGCCTAGTAAAGGCACGTTAGGAAGAGACATTAACCTAAAGGTCAAGAAAAGAGCCTAGTAACGGCAAGGGAAGACAGGAACCGTGACCAAATGGTGAAGAAGAAAGCCTAGTAATGACAAAGGAAGAAAGGAACCTTGACAAAATGGTCCAGAAGAGAGCCTTGACAAAATGATCAAGAAGAGAGCCTAGTAATGGCAAGGAAGAAGAGACCTTGACCAAATGGTAAAGAAGAGAGCCTAGTAAAGGCAAGGAAGAAGAGACCTTTACCAAATGGTCAAGAAGAGGGCCTAGTAAAGGCAAGGGAAGAAAGGAACCTTAACCAAATGATCAAGAAGAGAGCCTAGTAAAGGCAAGGGAAGAAAGGAACCTTGACCAAATGGTCAGGAAGACAGCCTAGTAAAGGCTAAGGCAGACAGGAACCTTGACCAAATGGTCAAGAAGAGTGCCTAGTAAAGGCAAGGGAAGAAAGGAACCTTGGCCAAATGGCCAAGAAGAGATCCTAGTAAAGGCAAGGGAAGAAAGGAACCTTAACCAATTGTTCAAGAAGAGAGCCTAGTAAAGGCAAGAAGGAAGAGACCTTAACCAAATGGTCAAGAAGAGAGCCTAGTAAAGGCAAGGGAAGAAAGGAACCTTGACCAAGCGGTCAAGAAGAGAGCCTAGTAAATTCAAGAAAGAAGAGACCTTGACCAAATGGTCATGATGAGAGCCTAGTAAAGGAAAGGAAGAAGTGACCTTGACCAAATGATAAAGAAGAGAGCCTAGTAAAGGCAAGGGAAGAAAGGAATCATGACCAAATGGTCAGGAAGAGAGCCTAGTAAAGGCAAGGAAGAAGAGACCTTGACCAAATGGTCAAGATGAGAGCCTAGTAAAGCGAAGGGAAGAAAGGAACCTTGACCAAATAGTCAAGAAGAGAGCCTAGTAAAGGCAAGAAAGAGGAGACCTTGACCAAATGGTCAAGAAGAGAGCCTAGTAAAAGCAAGGAAGAAGAGACCCTGACCAAAAGGTAAAGAAGAGAGCCTAGTAAAGGCAAGGAAGAAGTGACCATGACCAAAAGGTCAAGAAGAGGGCCTAGTAAAGGCAAGGAAGGAAGGAAGGAACCTTAACCAAATGGTCAAGAAGAGAGCCTTGTAAAGGAAAGGGAAGACAGGAACCTTGACCAAATGGTCAAGAAGAGAGCCTAGTAAAGGCAAGGGTAGAAAGGCACCTTAACCAAATGGTCAAGAAGAGTGCTTGGTAAAAGCAAGGAAGGAAGATACCTTGACCAAAAGGTCAGGAGAGAGCCTAGTAAAGGCAAGGGAAGACAGGAACCTTAACCAAATGTTCAAGAAGAGAGCCTACCAATAGCAAGGGGGAAAAGGAACTTAACCAAATGGTCAAGAAGAGAGCCTAGTAAAGGCAAGGAAGAAGTGACCTTGACCAAAAGGTGAAGAAGAGGGCCCAGTAAAGGCAAGGATGGAAGGAACCTTGACCAAATGGTCAAGAAGAGAGCCTAGTAAAGGCAAGGGAAGACAGAAACCTTGACCAAATGGTCAAGAAGAGAGCCTAGTAAAGGCAAGGTTAGAAAGGAACCTTAACCAAATGGTCAAGAAGAGTGCTTGGTAAAGGCAAGGATGGAAGAGACCTTGACGAAAAGGTTAAGAAGAGAGCCTAGTAAAGGCAAGGGAAGACTGGAACCTTAACCAAATGGTCAGGAAGAGAACCTACTAATGGCAAGGGAAGAAAGGAACCTTCACCAAATGGTCTAGAAGAGAGCCTAGTAAAGGCAAGGAAGAAGAGACCTTGACCAACTGGTCAAGAAGAGGGCCAAGTAAAGGTAGGGGATGATAGGAACCTTGACTAAAAGGTGAAGAAGAGAGCCTAGTAAAGGTAAGGGAAGAAAGGAACCTTGACCAATTGTTCAAGAAGAGAGCCTAGTAAAGGCAAGGAGGAAGAGACCTTGACCAAATGGTCAAAAAGAGAGCCTAGTAAAGGCAAGGGAAGAAAGGAACCTTGACCAAATAGTCAAGAAGAGAGCCTAGTAAAGGGAAGAAAGAAGAGACCTTGACCAAATGGTCAAGAAGAGAGCCTAGTAAAGGCTAGGAAGAAGAGACCTTGACCAAACAGTCAAGAAAAGGGCCTAGTAAAGGCAAGGAAGGATGGAACCATGACCAAATGGTTAAGAAGAGAGCCTAGTAAAGGCAAGGGAAGAAAGGAACCTTAACCAAATGGTCCAGAAGAGTGCCTAGTAAAGGCAAGGAAGGAAGAGACCTAGACCATAAGGTCAAGAAGAGAGCCTAGTAATGGCAAGGGAAGACAGGAACCTCGACCAAATTCTCCTGAAGAAAGCCCACTAATGGCAAGGGAAGAAAGAAATCTTCACCAAATGGTCAAGAAAAGAGCCTAGTAAAGGCAAGGAAAAAGAGACCTTGACCAAAAGGTAAAGAAGAGGGCCTAGTAAAGGCAAGGGAAGACAGGAACCTTAACCAAATGGTCAGGAAGAGAGCCTAGTAAAGGCAAGGGAAGAAAGGAACCTTGACCAAATGTTCAAGAAGAGAGCCTATTAAAGGCAAGGACGAAGAGACATTGACCAAATGGTGAAGAAGAGAGCCTAGTAAAGGCAAGGGACAAAAGGAACCTTAACCAAATGGTCAAGAAGAGAGCCCAGTAACGGAAAGGGAAGAAAGGAACCTTGACCAAATGGTCAAGAAGAGTGCCTAGTGAAGGAATGGAAGGAAGAGACCATGACCAAAAGGTCAAGAAGAGAGCCTAGTAAAGGCAAGGGAAGACAGGAACCAAAGCCAAATTGTCAAGAAGAGAGCCTACTAATGGCAAGGGTAGAAAGGAACATTGACCAAATGGTCAAGAAGAGAGCCTTGTAACGGCAAGGAAGAAGAGACCTTGACCAAAAGGTCAAGAGGAGGGCCTAGTATAGACAAGGGAAGACAGGAACATTGACCAAATGGTTAAGAAGAGAGCCTAGTAAAGGCAAAGGAAGAAAGGAATCTTGACCAAATGGTCACGAAGAGAGCCAAGTAAAGTCAAGGAGGCAGAGACCTTCACCAATTGGTCAAGGAGAGAGCCTAGTAAAGGCAAGGGAAGAAAGGAACCTCGAACTAATGGTTAAGAAGAGAGCCTAGTAAAGGCACGGGAAGACTGGAACCTTGACCAAATGTTCAAGAAGAGAGCCAAGTAAAGGCACGGGAAGAAAGGAACCTTGACCAAATGTTCAAGAAGAGAGCCTAGTAAAGGCAAGGAGGAAGAGACCTTGACCAAATGGTAAAGAAGAGAGCCTAGTAAAGGCAAGGGAAGAAAGGAACCATGACCAAATGGTCAGGAAGAGAGCCTAGTAAAGGCAAGGAAGAAGAGACCTTAACCAAATGGACAAGAAGAGAGCCTAGTAAAGCGAAGGGAAGAAAGGAACCTTGACCAAATGGTCAAGAAGAGAGCCTAGTATAGGCAAGAAAGAAGAGACCTTGACCAAATGGTCAAGAAGAGAGCCTAGTAAAGGCATGGAAGAAGAGACCATGACCAAATGGTCAAGAAGAGGGCCAAGTGAAGGCAAGGAAGGAAGGAAGGAACCTTAACGAAATGGTTAAGAAGAGAGCCTAGTAATGGCAAGGGAAGACAGGTACCTTAACCAAATGGTCAAGAAGAGAGCCTATTAAAGGCAAGGGTAAAAAGGAACCTTAACCAAATGGTCAGGAAGAGTGCCTAGTAAAAGTAAGGAAGGAAGAGTCCTTGACCAAAAGGTCAAGATGAGAGCCTAGTAAAGGCAAGGGAAGACAGGAACCTTGACCAAATGGTCAACAAGAGAGCCTACCAATGGCAAGGGAAGAAAGGAACTTGACCAAATGGTCAAGAAGAGAGCCTAGTAAAGGCAAGGAAGAAGAGACCTTGACCAAATGGTTAAGAAGAGAGCCTAGTAAAGCGAAGGGTAGAAAGGAACCTTGACCAAATACTCAAGAAGAGAGCGTAGTCAAGGCAAGATAGAAGAGACCTTGACCAAATAGTCAAAAAGAAAGCCTAGTAAAGGCAAGGAAGAAGAGACTCTGACCAAAAGTTCAAGAAGAGAGCCTAGTAAAGGCAAGGAAGAAGAGAGCCAAGTAAAGGCAAGGTAGGATGGAAGGAACCTTAACCAAATGGTTAAGAAGAGAGCCTAGTAAAGGCAAGGAATGACAGGAACCTTGACCAAATGGTTAAGAAGAGAGCCTAGTAAAGGCAAGGGTAGAAAGGAACCTTAACCAAATGGTCAAGAAGAGTGCCTAGTAAAAGCAAGGTAGGAAGAGACCATGACCAAAAGGTCAAGAAGAGAGCCTAGTTAAGGTAAGGGAAGACAGGAACCTTGACCAAATGGTCAAGAAGAGAGCCTACCAATGGAAAGGGAAGAAAGGAACTTGACCAAATGGTCAAGAAGAGAGCCTAGTAAAGGCATGGAAGATGAGACCTTGACCAAAAGGTCAAGAAGAGGGCCTTGTAAAGGCAAGGATGGAAGGAACCTTGACCAAATGGTCAACAAGAGAGCCTAGTAAAGGCAAGGGAAGACAGGAACCTTTACCAAATGATCAAGAAGAGAGCCTAGTAAAGGTAAGGGTAGAAAGGAAACTTAACCAAATGGTCAAGAAGAGTGCCTGCTAAAGGCATGGAAGGAAGAGACCTTGACGAAATTGTCATGAAGAGAGCCTAGTAAAGGCAAGGGAAGACTGGAACCTTGACCAAATGGACAAGAAAAGAGCCTACTAATGGCAAGGGACGAAAGGAACATTGACCAAATGGTCAAGAAGAGAGCCTAGTAAAGGAAAGGAAGAAGAGACCTTGAACAAATGGTCAAGAAGTGGGCCAAGTAAAGGAAGGGGAAGATAGGAACCTTGACTAAATGGTAAAGAAGAGAGCCTAGTAAAGGCATGGGAAGAAAGGAACCATGACCAAATGTTTAAGAAGAGAGCCTAGTAAAGGCAAGGAGGAAGAGACCTTGACCAAATGGTAAAAAAGAGAGCCTAGTAAAGGCAAGGGAAGAAAGGAACCTTGACCATGTGGTCAAGAAGAGAGCCAAGTAAAGGCAAGAAAGAACAGACCATGACCAAATGGTGAAGAAGAGGGCCTAGTAAAGGCAAGGAAGAAGTGACCCTAACCAAAAGGATAAGAAAAGAGCCTAGTAAAGGCTAGGAAGAAGAGACCTTGATCAAACGGTCAAGAAGAGGGCCTAGTAAAGGCAAGGAAGGAAGGAATCATGACCAAATCGTAAAGAAGAGAGCCTAGTAAAGGCAAGGGAAGAAAGGAACCTTGACCAAATGGTCAAGAAAAGAGAGCCTAGTAAAGGCAAGGGAAGAAAGGAACCTTGACCAAATGGTCAAGAAGAGAACCTAGTAAAGGCAAGAAAGAAGAGACCTTGACCAAATGATTAAGAAGAGAGCCTAGTGAAGGCATGGGACGAAAGGAACCTTTACCAAATGGCAAAGAAGAGAGCCTAGTAAAGGCAAGGGAAGAAAGGAACCTTGACAAAATGGTCAAGATATGAGAGCCTAGTAAAGGCAAGGGAAGAATGGAACCTTGACCAAATGGTTAAGAAGAGAGCCTAGTAAAGGCAAGGGAAGACAGGAACCTTGACCAAATGGTCAAAAAGAGAGCCTAGTAAAGGCAAGGGTAGAAAGGAACCTTAACCAAATGATCAAGAAGAGTGCCTGGTAAAAGCAAGGAAGGAAGAGACCTAGACGAAATGGTCAAGAAGAGAGCCAAGTAAAGGCAAGGGAAGACAGGAACCTTGACCAAATGAACAAGAAGAGAGCCTACCAATGGCAAGGGAAGAAAGGAACTTGACCAAATGGTCAAGAAGAGAGCCTAGTAATGGCAAGGAAGAAGAGACCTTGACCAAAAGGTTAAGAAGAGGGCCTAGTAAAGGGAAGGATGGAGGGAACCTTGACCAAATGGTCAAGAAGAGAGCCTAGTAAAGGCAAGGAAGAAGAGACCCTGTCCAAAAGGTCATGAAGAGAGCCTAATAAAGGCTAGGAGGAAGAGACCTAGACCAAACGGTCAAGAAGAGCGCCTAGTAAAGGCAAGGAAGGAAGGAACCATGACCAAATGGTTAAGAAGAGAGCCTAGTAAAGGCAAGGGAAGACAGGAACCTTGACCTAATGGTCAAGAAAAGTGCCTAGTAAAGGCAAGTTAAGAATGGAACCTTAACCAAATGGTCAAGAAGAGTGCCTAGTAAAGGGAATTAAGGAAGAGACCTAGACCAAAAGGTCAAGAAGAGAGCCTAGTAATGGCACGGGAAGACCGGAACCTCGACCAAATTCTCCTGAAGAAAGCCAACTAATGGCAAGGGAAGAAAGGAATCTTGACCAAATGGTCAAGAAGAGAGCCTAGTAAAGGCAAGGGAAGAAAGGAACCTTAACCAAATGTTCAAGAAGAGAGCCTATTAAAGGCAAGAGACGAAAGGAACCTTGACCAAATGGTCAAGAAGAGAGCCTTGTAAAGGCAAGAGACGAAAGGAACCTTGACCAAATGGTCAAGAAGAGGGCCTAGTAATGGGAAGGGAAGAAAGGAACCTTGACCAAACGGTCAAGAAGAGTGCCTAGTAAAGGAAAGGAAGGAAGAGACCTTGACCAAAAGGTCAAGAAGAGAGCCTAGTAAAGGCAAGGGAAGACAGGAACCCCAGCCAAATTGTCAAGAAGTGAGCCTACTAATGGCAAGGGTAGAAAGGAACCTTGACCAAATGGTCAAGAAGAGAGCCTTGTAAAGGCAAGGAAGAAGAGACCTTAACCAAAAGGTCATGAAGAGGGCCTAGTAAAGGCAAGGGAAGACAGGAACCTTGACGAAATGGTAAAGAAGCGCGCCTAGTAAAGGCAAGGGAACAAAGGAATCTTGACCAAATGGTCACGAAGAGAGCCAAGTAAAGGCTAGGAGGAAGCGACCGTGACCAAATGGTCAAGGAGAGAGCCTTGTAAAGGCAAGGGAAGACTGGAACCTTGACCAAATGGTCAAGAAGAGAGCCAAGTAAAGGCAAGGGAAGAATGGAAGCATGACCAAATGTTCAAGAAGAGAGCCTAGTAAAGGCAAGGAGGAAGAGACCATGACCAAATGGTCAAGAAGAGGCCTAGTAAAGGCAAGGGAAGAAAGGAACCTTGACCAAATGATTAAGAAGAGAGCCTAGTAAAGGCAAGAAAGAAGGGACCATCACCAAATGGTCAAGAAGAGAGCCGAGTGAAGGCAAGGAAGAAGGGACCTTGACCAAATGGTCAAGAAGAGAGCCTAGTAAAGGCAAGGAAGAAGAGACCTTGAGCAAATGGTAAAGAAGAGAGCCTAGTAAAGGCAAGGGATGAAAGGAACCACGACCAAATGGTCAGGAAGAGAGCCTAGTAAAGGCAAGGAAGAAGTGACCTTGACCAAATGGTTAAGAAGAGGGCCTAGTAAAGCGAAGGGAAGAAAGGAACCTTGACAAAATGGTCAAGAAGAGAGCCTACTAAGGCAAGAAAGAAGAGACCATCACCAAATGGTCAAGAAGAGAGCCTAGTATAGGCAAGGAAGAAGAGACCCTGACCAAAAGGTCAAGAAGAGAGCCTAGTAAAGGCAAGGAAGAAGTGACCATTACGAAATGGTCAAGAAGAGTGCCAAGTAAAGGCAAGGAAGGAAGGAAGGAAGGAACCTTAACCAAATGTTTAAGAAGAGAGCCTAGTAAAGGCAAGGGAAGACAAGAACCTTGACCAAATGGAAAAGAAGAGAGCCTAGTAAAGGCAAGGTTAGAAAGGAACCTTAACCAAACGGTCAAGAAGAGTGCCAAGTAAAGGCATGGAAGGAAGAGACCTTAACGAAATGGTCATGAAGAGAGCCTAGTAAAGGCTAGGGAAGATTGGAACCTTGACCAAATGGTCTAGAAAAGAGCCTAGTAAAGGCAAGGAAGAAGAGACCATGACCAAATGGTCAAGAAGAGGGCCAAGTAAAGGCAATGGAAGATAGGAACCTTGACTAAATGGTTAAGAAGAGAGCCTAGTAAAGGCAAGGGAAGAAAGGAACCTTGACCAAATGTTTAAGAAGAGAGCCTAGTAAAGGGAAGGAGGAAGAGACCTTAACCAAATGGTCAAAAAGAGAGCATAGTAAAGGCAAGGGAAGAAAGAAACCTTAACCAAGTGATTTAGAAGAGAGCCTAGTAAAGGCAAGATAGAAGAGACCTTGACCAAATGGTCAAGAAGAGGGCCTAGTAAAGGCAAGGAAGATGTGACCCTGACTAAAAGGACAAGAAGAGAGCCTAGTAAAGGCTAGGAAGAAGAGACCTTAACCAAACGGTCAAGAAGAGGGCCTAGTAAAGGCAAGGAAGGAAGGAACCATGACCAAATGGTAAAGAAGAGAGCCTAGTAATGGCAAGGGAAGAAAGGAACCTTAACCAAATGGTCATGAAGAGTGCCTAGAAAAGGGAAGGAAGGAAGAGACGTAGACCAAAAGGTCAAGAAGAGAGCCTAGTAATGGCAAGGGAAGACTGGAACCTCGACCAAATTCTCCTGAAGAAAGCCTACTAATGGCAAAGGAAGAAAGGAATCTTGACCAAAAGGTCAAGAAGAGAGCCTAGTAAAGGAAAGGAAGAAGAGACCTTGACCAAAAGGTAAAGAAGAGGGCCTAGTAAAGGCTAGGGAAGACAGGAACCATAACCAAATGGTAAATGAGAGAGCCTAGTAAAGGCAAGGGAAGACAGGAACCATAACCAAATGGTAAATGAGAGAGCCTAGTAAAGGCAAGGGAAGAAAGGAACCTTGACCAAATGTTCAAGAAGAGAGCCTATTACAGGCAAGGACGAAGAGACCTTAACCAAATGGTTAAGAAGAGAGCCTAGTAAAGGCAAGGGACGAAAGGAACCTTAACCAAATGGTCAAGAAGAGAGCCTAGTAAAGGCAAGGGAAGAAAGGAACCTTAAACAAATGGTCAAGAAAAGAGAGCCTAGTAAAGGCAAGGGAAGAAAGGAACCTTGACCAAATGGTCAAGAAGAGAGCCTAGTAAAGGCAAGGGAAGAAAGGAACCTTAACCAAATGGTCAAGAAAATAGAGCCTTGTAAAGGCAAGGGAAGAAAGGAACCTTGACCAAATGGTCAAGAAGAGAGCCTTGTAAAGGAAAGAAAGAAGAGACCTTGACCAAATGGTTAAGAAGAGAGCCTAGTGAAGGCATGGGTCGAAAGGAACCTTGAGCAAATGGTAAAGAAGAGTGCCTAGTAAAGGCAAGGGAAGAAAGGAACCTTGACCAAATGGTCAAGAAAAGTGAGCCTAGAAAAGGCACGGGAAGAATGGAACCTTGACCAAATGGTCAAGAAGAGAGCCTAGTAAAGGCTAGAAAGAAGAGACCGTGACCAAATGGTCATGAAGAGAGCCCAGTAGAGGAAAGGGACGAAACGAACCATGACCAAATGGTAAAGAAGAGAGGCTAGTAAAGGCAAGGGAAGAATGGAACCTTAACCAAATGGTCAAGAAGAGAGCCTAGTAAAGGCAAGGGAAGACAGAAACCTTGACCAAATGGTCAAAAAGAGAGCCTAGTAAAGGCAAGGGAAGACAGGAACCTTAACCAAATGGTCAAGAAAAGAGCTTAGTAAAGGGAAGGGAAGAAAGGAACCTTGACCAAATGGTCAAGAAGAGAGCCTAGTAAAGGCAAGGGAAGAAGAGACCTTGACCTAGTGGTCAAGAAGTGAGCCTAATAAAGGCAAGGAAGGAAGAGACGTTGACCAAATAGTCACGGAGAGAGCCTAGTAAAGGCCAGGAAGAAGAGACCTTCACCAAATGGTCTAGAAGAGAGCCACATAAAGGCAAGGGAAGAAGAGATCTTGTCCAAATGGTCAAGAAGAGAGCCTAGTAAAGGTAAGGAGGAAGAGACCTTGACCAAATGGACAAGAAGAGAGCCTAGTAAAGGCAAGGGAAGATAGGAACCTTTACCAAATGGTCAAGAAGAGAGCCTAGTAAAGGCAAGAAAGAAGAGACCTTGACCAAATGGTCAAGAAGAGAGCCTAGTAAAGGCAAGGAAGAAGAGACCTTGACCAATGGTCAAGAAGAGAGCCTAGTAAAGG
>JAMKQA010003223.1:0-19867 GCA_024699735.1 Posidonia australis
TTATAGGGATCTAGGGATAGGTTACTCAAGAGAAACAAAGGGTCTTGCAAACGAAAAGCCTCGAATATTCGTTGGCACATTCGTTTGCAAGGGTAACAGCCCGGAAGATGGAAGGTCAGCAGCCGCAGCTGGGCGCCTGATTGGTGAGCCACCTTGGTGCGCCACCTTGGTGCGCCCACCCAGCTTACAAAATTCTAGACTCTGGCTTGCTAATGGGTTTGGGGCTTGGTTTAAGGGCTGATCACATCCAAAGCAACATGAGGATACTCATCTCCGGGTTACCTCAAAATCGGGGTGTCTACACATACATTATGAATCTTGGATAGGTGATCTTTGTTGGAAATGTACGATTGCATATTTTATTTTGATGATAATAAAGTGATTATATTGTATATTTTAATACTTGTATTTGAGAAATGTATAGCTTGCAAATCAAGGAAAAATATGAAGAAACTTGCAATGATTCACAAAGAGATAAACTTGAAGAAAAAGCAAGCATCTAGGAAAGAAGAAGCATGAAAATTGTCTGAAGAATTGAAAGAATATTCAAGAGCCAAGAAAAATTATCAAGTTTATATGTGTGACCATGCGAACTCGGGGGTCTGGCACAGAATCGTGCCAGAGGGAGGAGATCACAGCCATGCCAAGATGGCGAAGGCGCAAGATAGGATAAAACGAAAAAGAAAAGGAGTCACCACCTAGTCTTTTAAGGGAAAAACAAGGAAAACTACAAAAGATTGAATGCTTGAGATGCAGATGTGAAAGCCGGATGTCTGCTAACTAGAGGATGGGTAAGGATTCCTATTACGCACAAGGAAGGTGTTAAGCACCTCCGTATGCCTGAGAAACTCGATCTTTCTAGTCTAAATCGCTTGCTAAAGGCTGGATGAATGTTTGCTAAGCCTAGATCGTGCTTTAAACATGCTAACATGTATGCCATGACAAAATTGGATGAATGTGCAAGATGATGTGCGAAAACTGCGAAGAAATCCACATGAAATCACAAAATGCGACACAACAAAGAAAATCACATGAAATGATGAGGTTTCTGGAAGGAACACCTCGGAAAACCATGCTGACATCAAAAAGATAGATAGTGGAGTCGACCAAAGTCCTTGGAATCAGGGAAAAGTCATGAAATTCAGAAAGGGGAAATAATCCGCAAATGGGCCAATGTGGGCCTTCCGGTCAATTCGTGTAGGCTCACGGGCGATGAAATCCAAATCCAATCAAAAATCTGAAATGTAGGAATAAAAAGAATCGAATCGAATGTAAGGCGAGGGACTCCGAAAACAAAGTGGAAAAAAATCCAAGAAAGAAACACATGAGATGCAATCTCACTTAAAAAGGAGGGATCGATGCGCAAATGTGGTGGAAACTATGTGAAATGCGTGAATAAGTGCCTAAATGTGCAAAAAGGTGCTAAAGAATGACTTGGACAAAAATTATGCAAGACTGAGTGCAAAAATTAATATGCAGGTGCATGAATTGATGATAGGTGTAATTTGGTCATTTGGATGGCTAGATGTGATAAATGCATGTATGGAGATGATGCACGATCTAAGTCATGTCAAAATGTGTGCAAAACATCTAGAAAGTGTTATTTGCAAGAAAACATAGAGGGAAAAGCAATAAAATGATGTAAACGCAATAAAGGACAAACACAAGGACTTTAGATCAAAAATGTATTCATAACTTCTATTCTACATGAAGATGATGGATCAAATGTGCATGTGGCACTGAGATGTGTGAAAATTGCACTTGGGTAATTTCCAGAAAACTCAGGGTTTAAACTGCAAAATTCACACATAAGTGCGAATGTGATTAAAATGTGAGACTAAAGGTCAATTCGAAGTGAAAACATGATTTTTAAGTGGAATCTATGATTAAATGAAAAATATGAAATGCAATAAGTGGAAAATATCAAAAATATGCAAGATCAACTGGCGACAACGAGATGGCTGGCGATGACCAGTGGCTGAAGTGGCGCAGCGATGGCTGGGAAAGCTCTGGAGAGCCACGACGGAACTCTAGGAGGCAGCGGCGAGGTCCAGAGAGGTCCGAGGTGTTCCTCCCACCTTTGCGTCGACGGTGATGGCTGCGGTGAGTCGTCGAGATGTTATGGCGGTCCAAGCGGCGGTGTGGCGATGCGGAGGAACTCGTGGCGAGGTGGTGACGCTACCTGAGGTGGTGGGTTGGAGCGTGGACGTCCGGAGATCTCTAGCGGCTCCTCAACGGTGGTTGATGATGCTGTGGCGACGGCGACGACAGGGGGTCTCTGGGGGGCTTCTCTAGAGCAAAAGGAATCTAGGAAGAAGGAGGAAAGGAGAGGAGAGGTCTCAAGGACCTCTTCCCCGAGCCAGGGAGCCTCTAGTTTCGCCGACAGTGGTGAACTCACCACCGACGACGAAACGACGACAGACAGGAGGATTTCCCCGCCGTGACACGATATAGGGGGATCCAAGGGGCTAACGGGACCTAAAACAAAAGCTAATTTTAAACTAAAAGAGAGGGTTACCTAACTGAGAGGTGGCTATCGCCTTGGTGAAGCTCGACGACGACCTCTGGACGTAGCTCCAGCGACGGCGACTGGAGGCTCTGGGTTGCGAAAAAGGGGGCTGGTGGCTCTGGAAAATAGGGCTGGATGCACCAGTCTTTGGATACGAGGAGGAGGAGGTTTTTTTGCGCGCTGGAGGAGGCTGGGGTACGATGCCTTGGTCTGTCAACGGTGGTAGGCTTTTAAACTTCGGCGAAGCTCCGCTGGATCGTCGATCCTCCTCCTCCTAGGGCCTATGCCATTGGATGAAGTGCATGATGGAGGAGGAAAGTCCAGAGATCTCGCGGGAGGAGGATGCGCACCAGATATTTTGGGATTGACTGCCAGAATTTTCGCCAGAAATCAAGGACTCGTTGGAATTATTTTCTGATTTTCCTAAGTTTTCTTGTTTAAGAAATAAATGGGCTATTGGGCTGGCGATTGGGCCTAGGGTTTGGTTTTTCTGTTTTGGTTTTTTTTATTTTTGTTTTAAGATTTTGTTTTAAAGGTTTTTAAATGGATTTTGGGTTTTAGGTTTAGGCTTTTATTTATGTTTTATGATTTTAATTAAATTTATGATTAAGGTTTAATTAGATGGTTTTAAATTAGGGTTTTAATTATTTTAGGTTTTTGTTTTATTTTTGTTTTGGGATTTTCATGGATTTTAGGGTTTTGCTTTTAGGTTTTTTAATTGGTTTTTGTGATTTAAATTAAGTTTTTGATTTTGTGACTTATGGTTTAATTAATTGGTTTTTTAATTAGGGTTTTAATTATTTTAGAGTTTTTATGGTTTTAATTAATTTAACTTTAGGGTTTTGGATTTTAATTAGGATTTTGAGTTTTAATTAGGGTTTTTGTGTTTTAAATTAGGGTTTTTGTGTTTTAATTAGTGTTTTTGGTTTATTTAGGTTTTTTGGATCTTAGTTAGGGTTTTGGATTAGGATCTTGAGTTTAATTAGGTTTTTTTGTGTGTTTTAATTAGGATTTTGAATTTTAATTTAGGGTTTTTTGGATTTTAATTAGGGTTTTTAGTTTAATTAGGGTTTTGAATTTTAATTAGGATTTTTGGATTTTAAGTAGGGTTTTTAGTTTAATTAATTATGGTTTTAAATGATTTAAATGGATTTTGACTTTAATTAGGGTTTTCACTTAATTAATTGGGTTTTAAGTAGGTTTAAGTGGATTTTACTTAATTTTGACTTGAATTAGGATTTTTGTTTGATTAATTGGATTTTAAGTAGATTTTACTTAATTTTGACTTGAATTAGGGTTTTTGTTTGATTAATTGGATTTTAAGTAGATTTTATTTAATTTTGTCTTGAATTAGGGCTTTTACTTGATTAATTTTGGGTTTTAAATGTTTTAAATGTGTTTTGTTTGATTTAAATTTTAATTAGGTCAAAGTGGACTAGTGTGTGCCTGAATGGGCTTGTGTGCGCTTAAGTGGACTAGGATTTTGGTGGTCGCAACCAGAACATCATCCATAGGAGCTTGCTGTCAAGTGACTGCAAAACTGGAGTGTCTATAATATGTCATATATGGATGTAATTTTTTATATTTTTGGTTATAATATCTAGGATATGTAATGATCTCCCAACACAAGTCAAAATCCTAAGAAAATAGATACACCCATGAACCAAGTAGGAAAATCTTAGAAAAATCATTCATATAGGTTCAGAGTTGAATTTAGCATATCAGATAGAATCGGTATACCGAAATTATGAGTACACGGGATTTCTTTGAAACTTAAGTAGAACTTTAGACAAATAATTTTTAGGTTCAAGGTTGATTTCGGTTTTACCGAATGGACTCGATATACCGAAATTTAAGGCAAACAGGATTTACAACTAAGACCCCCTTCGACACAATGAATTATTTCGGAATGCTGAATTGGTCGACCGTTGTAAGCAACTGAAGAGTTTTGGTCGACCAGTGATTTTGGTATGCCGAATCAGCAGTCGTTTGTATCATTTAGAAAGAATAATTAACGTGTTTAATACATATTTTACTACATTGATTTCTATAAATAGAGCATCTCTAAACCCATGTGAGATACAGAAGTTGTTTTTAAACCCCACTCTTACATATTGAAAGATTTCTAGCTCAAAGTGCCTCATTCCAATTAAGAAAAGAGTTTCCAAGTACTCCTAGATTCCAAGAGAGAGAAATAAGTGAGCTTTATTGTCACACACACTACCTTGATTTATTGGTTAAGAGAAGGATTCATGGGTTGTAGGATTGGCGAGGGATTCATTAACAAGTAAGTTTTTGATTAAGTTAAAGAGAATTATAGAGGAGATCTCGAGGAGTGGACTAAGCCCAAGGTTGGCCGAACCACTATAAATTACTTGTGTTCTCATGCGTTGTCTCTCATCCTTTCTGTGAATGCTTAATTTAGTTGTTTCAAATACATTTGATATATTGATGCATGCTATTTAACAAATAACTGAAAAACACTAAGTAAAATCGAAATTACTCAGTTTCTCTATTTACCCTCTTCTAGAGAAGCCTCTCAATCCAACAATATTTTCTGGTAATAAGTTGAAATTAGCTGCATTGTGATAAATTAATAAAAAAAAGGTGTGTGACGATTGAAGTCATTACAAATTCGCATAATGGAAATTTAATAGGTTATGAATGACATGGTTTCCCATGAAAGAAGCAATGTGGACTATATTTTTGAGGTAGAAACGTTTATTGTAGTATTCAAGGGAAGACACTAACAACTTAACCAAAACCTCTTTCCCTTCATTTGTGTCCTTACGGAGACTAGATGCTTTGAGTTTCTTTTTTGGAACTTCCTCATCACTCATTAGCAATGAACAAATATCAAATTGAACATGGCATCCATCATTGATGAGAAAACAAATATAATAAAGCAACTGATTAATATGGTATTGTATGGATGCAATTAATATAAATAAAAACATCTTTATTGTAATGGCAAACATACACTAAAGCACGTGAAAAACTCATACGCCTAGAATTCATCATATCACGAAGAAGAGAAACCAAGTCAAACATGAGTATTGTTGTTTTGTTTTCAACTAATAATTAGTTGAGGAAAAGTCTATGTTCTTGGTTGTATTACTCACCCAATGGTTTTAATTATTTTGGACATAATTGCAAATAACATGCTTCTCTTATTCTATCCTTTATGTAATTAGAAAACAGAGTCCCCTATTAATTACATTTATCCCCTATAATGGTAAACTAATCAAAATGTTAATTTACAATAAGCTTGATCAAGTATGCAATTAGAATTAAGCCCACTGCCTCCAAAGTTGTAGGACTGTGAACAATCTACAAGTTTGATCGAATATGCAACAATCTACAATTCCTCATAGATGTAAATTAGTTTCACAAATTAGAGCATGACAGACCGCTAAAAAAATTTAGAGCATGAGTTGGGACAATAGAAGAAAAAATTGTCAATTGTCATCAATTGCGTTGTCCATTGAAAAGTATGTACACTTGATTGAAAAAGTAGTAAGGGAAGAAGAGATGGATTTTTGAATACCATTAAAAAAATACCATTCATAGAACATATTCATATGAAAATTATGTAAATAGAAAAAATTAAGAGAAAATCAAAAGATTTGATAAGAAAAACCTCAAGTGAATTATAGTTGCCGTCCTTGTCGTTAGGCCACCGTCGTGACAACTGCAAGGTTGTCGTCTATATCGTTGAAGTTCACTATGAGCATGCCAAGAGAAAGGGAAAAATAGATTAGTACATTCACAATGACATAGAAAAGGAGAAGAAGATTGAAAAAAAAAAAAAGCTAAGAGAGAGGAAACATTGTCGTCCTTGAAAAAAAAAAGGTTCAAAACAGAAAACTGAATATTGTTGTCCTTATTATTGATTCACCATTGTTATTGGGTCGCCGTTCACACTAATATTGAAACACTGTCACCATTCACGTCACTGGAGAGCATGTCAAGGAGAAAGGGAAAGAGAAAGAGAGATTAGGGCTTGCAAAACTAGTTTTATGATTGATGACAACAATCTTAATTACAATGAGGTATTTTGTGTAATACCTTTAAAATTATAAGTTTATTTTGAAAAGTTAATAAGATATATTTACAATTTTTCTAGAAAAAACTAACAATCATGAGCTTTTCGAAAGATACAACTTTTGAGTAAAATAAATTGCAGAAACTAACGTTGACTTTTTAAGATAAATTAGACCCATATAAAGACTGCACTTTCCTCCGTGAGATTCGACCCGTATTTGCCACGTACTACATAATACGCCGTGTACTTGTGGTAATTAATAAGACACATCAAAAAACCCCTTTTGAGTTATAAAAGATGTAGAATGTCGTGCAATGTGGTCGTATTTAGTGAAGTGAACTTGTGCCCAAAGTTCCCTTCCTCTCCTTAGCTTTTCTAGATGATCTCGCTTTCTTAGAAAATTTCTTGATAATTTTGAGATAGTTTCTATTTTATTTTATTTTTTGATGTTAGGGGTGCTCACCTATTTATAAGTGAAGAGACTAGGCCCTGGATAGTAAGATTTTCAAAGAATGAAGTTTTGACAAAGAATTTCCATCTTTGGGGTGTTAAACGGCCAAACCAAGGAGTTTTATGTAAAACACCCAAAGAGGGCCGTTTTACATACATAAACCACCAGATATTGGCTATTCTACATCCGTCCGACGTCACTGTCAGCTTAGAATGGATAATTCTTCAATAAAATTTGATTTGGATGTAATTGAGCCCTAGTTACGCCCACGTGTAATCACTGGATGTCTAAACAAGGTAAGGATTCAAAATTCGGATTTCGCCAAATAAGGAAAGGAAAATGACGTGGAGAGTCTCAATTACAGGTGTAGAACACCCGCTCCTAAGCGTCCAACGTAGAATGACCCAAATCAGACGTTCTATGCAAACCAGTTAGCAAACTTACCAAATTTGATTCAAAGATTTGTGACCCGAGATTGTTAAAAATGTTAGATAACGCTATCCTTCGAAAAGGTAAGTATTTACGTTGGCATTTGACAATCACCCAAGTCCACATAAGGTAAATGGGCCAGGAGAGGAAGGAAACTGGCAGGGCCTCATAAAATGCTTTTTGAGGAGCATTTAATGTAGAACATCCATTTTTGCATGTTCAATGTACAACGTCATACTCTGGGCATTCTATACAATGAATAGGTACATGGGACTTAGTGTCGAGGGAATAGGATCCTAAAATGGGGTATGCTCTATGCTAATGCAATGTTAGGCTATAGGGGTTGAGGAGTGTCAAAATGTGATATCTACATCCACCAGTGCATTGAGATTCAGTTGTTTTATGGTTTTGCAGAGTAGGATTCTGTTTGATGTTACTTTTGGTTTGATTTATTAGTGGATGTGTACTAGGTGGTTTTTTAGTGGTTACTCATGTATGTTTTGTTTTTGATGTCTTACAGGTGTAGGTTAGAAGCTGGATCAATTTGCCAGTACATATAGAGGAGTTACTCAACCACACATTATGGATCTTGAATAGGTGATCTTTTCTGATAATTTATTAATGTTATGGTAGTAAGTTGAAATTAGCTACATTGTGATAATTAAAAAAAAAGAAGGTGCGTGACGACTAAGGTTGTTACAAATTTATATAATGAAAGTTTAATAGGTTATGAATAACATGGTTTCCCATGAAAGAAGCAATGTGGATTGGATTTTTGAGACAGAAAAGACACTGACAACTTAACAAGAACTTCTTCTCCTTCATTTGTGTCCTTAAGGAGACTAGATGCTTGGAGTTTCTTTTTTGAAACTTCTTCATCACTCATTAGCAATGAAGGAATATTAAATTGAACATGGCATCCATCCTTGAAGCGAAAACAAATATAATAAAGCAACTTGATTAATATGGTATTGTATGGATGCAACAAATATAAATAGAAAACATCTTTATTGTAATGGCAAACATACAATAAAGCACATGAAAAACTAATACGCCTAGAATACATCATATCACGAAAAAGAGAAACCAAGTCAAACATGAGTATTGTTATTTTGTTTTCAACTAATAATTTGTTGAGGAAAAGTCTATGTTCCTAATTGTATTACTCACCCAATGGTTCTAATTATTTTGGACATTAATTGTAAAGAACATGCTTCTCTTGTTCTATCTGTTATGAAATTAGAAAAACAGAATCCCCTGTTGATTACATTTATCTCTTATAATAGTAAACTAATCAAAATGTTAATTTGCAGTAAACTTGATCAAGTATGCAATTAGAATTAAGTCCACTGCCTCCAAAGTTGTAGGATTGTGAACAATCTACAACCTTGATCAAGTATGCAACAATCTACAATTTCCAATAGATGAAAATTAGTTTTACAAATTAGAGCACAATAGACTGTCAAAAAAAAATTAGAGCATGAGTTGAATTAATAGAAGAAAAAATTGTCATCAATTGGGTTGTCTATTGAAAAGTATGTACACTTGATTGAAAAAGTAACAGGGGAAGAAGAAATGGATTTTTGAATACCATTGAAAAATACCATTCGTAGAGCATATTCGTACGAAGATAATGTAAATAAAAAAAATTAAGAGAAAATCAAAAGATTTGAAAAAAAAACCTTGAGTGAACTATAGTTGTCATCCTTGTCGTTAGGCCACCGTAGTTGTAGTTGCGAGGTCATCGTCCACATTGTTAAAGCTTATTATACGTATGCCAAGAGAAAGGGAAAAATAGATTAGGACATTCATAATGACATAGTGAAGAAGAAGAAGATTGAAAGAAAAAAAATACTAAGAAAGAGAGAACATTGTCATCATTGAAAAAAAAAAAGGTTCAAAACGAAAAATCTTAAGTGATGAATGTTGCCGTCTTTATTGTCGATTCACCACTGTTACTGGATTATCGTTTACACTACTATTGAAACACCAAGTCACCCTCTAGGCCTCTACGTCATTGGAGAACATGTCAAGGAGAAAGGAAAAGAGAAAGAGAGATTAAGACTTGCAAAACTAGTTTTATGGTTGATGAGAACAATCTTAAGTGCAATGAAGTATTATTTTGTATAATACCTTTGAAATAATAAGTTTATTTTGAAAAGTTAATAAGATAAATTTACATTTTTTCTAGGAAAACTAACAATCATGAGGTTTTCGAAAAATACAACTTTTGAGTATAATAATTTGCAGAAACTAATGCTGACCTTTTAAGATAAATTACATCCTGTGACCTATATAAAAAAACTGCACAGTGTTTCCCAAAAACACGTTTCCAAACGGCAGCTAAGCCACGAGGCCCCAAAGGAGAACGAAAGAGCGGTAAAACTTGCCATTGAAGACTGTATTCGTTGTTTGCCGAAACTTGTGCCCTTGGGCTTCACTAGACACACCCCTTTCCCTGGGCGGAGGCCGAACACACGCGCGCACACTTCAAAACAAACAGAGAGAAAACAAAAGGCGGCACTTCTGCCTTCAAAGAAGAAAGGATGAGGTTCGTGGTGAAGGCGGCGTGCGGGAAGTGCAGGGCTCGAGCGGGGCTACTCTACGCTGACGGCGGCGCCATGGAGACCCCCGCGCTCCTCCTGTCGACAAGGAAAGGTCTGCCGGCCTTCATCTCACCCGATCTTCTGTCGACTCTCCCGTCTCCCGACTCCCGGCTCCTGCACGTCAGCCCAATGCACTTGTAGGTCTTTATTCTCGACACCTTCATTTCTCTCCCTCTCTCTGCTTTCTGTTTTGCTTTGATTTGTTTATTGGCGTCGAATGTGAGGGAGGGAAGAGGCAGAGGGAAATTGAGCGTGAACGACGATCTTCTGCTGGAGGAAATTTAACTGCCGGTTTCTTTTGTTGTTAGTCGGAACTCAGTGTTGGTCGTGGTCTGCCGTTTATTTGCTCTTGTCGCAAACTAAAGAATGGAACATGGAAAGTAAACTATAGTCAAATAATCAAGTTATCAAACTAGGACGTAACGGATTTCTCAAGCCCAAGTGCTTCAACGAGCTTTGTACCAATATAAGATTCTTTTGGCCTTAATCGACAATTCTAAAGATGTATAGCCGTATAGGTATCGATCGAATTTAAGTGCGAATCCCATAGGAAATGAATTTGGGTGTTTAATATTAGTGGGGACTTGCCCGAACCTACCACTTTGAAAAACGAAAGGAAGAAGATACGTAGGTATCAATCTTGTATGGTGCTCTAGGAGATTTTTCGTGGCAGTGGTGGCCCAGGAGCTGAAATGCAGAGTACCATTGATCTTATGTTCACTTTTTACTTTGCATCCAGATAATATTCAGTTTTTGTTGTTCAAAGAAAAAAAAAAAAGAATTTGCGTCTCCCAGTACCAAGTTGTTTTGCTATTTAATTTTCTGCATTTTTCGAACTTGCAAAGAAGCTGTTGGTTCCTTGCATGGTCACTTGCTATTGATTAGTTTCACATGTTGCACAGTCGAGACTGCCCTTCACTAAGTACCGTTTCAAGCATTGGAGGCTTACATCAGATGGTGGGTTTGCAAGATTATTTCCTTGTAGCTTCTGCAAGGGATTCGATTGAGTGCCTACCAGCAAGTGAAGCTTCCAATAAACTTGGTGCATCGTTTGAAACACGTTGTGGTCGTCACTTGGTAGTTTACTGCCTAAGTTTCTTCTATCTTCAATATTTTTTGTATGTATATGCCTTCCTGCACATATTTTGGTTGGAAAGATTATATTTGTGCATTTTCTCTTCCATTCAGGTAAAACCTGCAGAATACAAGGAAATGATTTCTTCCTTAAAGCCTAATATGTGGGTTAGTCTGGCTGATGAGGTACCTGCCTGGGTTTCTGGAAAGAGGAATTGTGCTTCTGTGGATAGAACCGTGCGTTGGCTTGATGAATGTATCTCTCTAAACCATGTGAGTTGGTTATATGCACTTATTTCCATCCCTTATTCACACTCTCATTTGTTGCATTTGTCTTTTCATATTTGGGAAAACATAGCAATATTACAAGAACCTTTTTAGGTAAATCAAAACTTTGTTGTTGGTTTTGCTATTTTTTAATTTTTTATATTAGTCAGGATCAGTGGATTTGTATGCCACCTACCTGAGCTGATTATAAGGTTGATTTTCATATTTTAATCAAAACTTACTTAGATTTTTTTAAAAAAATCACGTTATTTCATATTTGTCAGGAATTTCTGTTAATTTTTTTATATATTTTTTCAATTTTCCTTTATTTTTCCCTCTTTTTCAGGTTTTTTTAATTTACACTTCTGAGTGGAACCCATGTCCCCATTGAGTCAGGACCGAAACAGTCCTGACTGTATCATAAAAAAAAATCCAATATTTACAAGGGTCTGGTTTGTGCTTTATGTGTAAACACTCTTTTTTCTCAAATGCAGAGTTGTATATCGGTAATGGACTCAACTGTGGAATGAATAAAGTTGTGATTAACATCCCATGCAACAAAACCATGATACATCCCTCGACATCATAATTATGATTTGTCAAAATATCAAAGGACACCGTTTTTATTCATATCTTCTATCTTGATTTCCCTTTTGGTTTCTTTTTTATCTTCATAAAAATTGTCTAGCACTAGCTGTTTTATATTGCAGAATGTATAATTCCATACAATGAGTTCAAAGAAGATTGCACTGAAAGTTATGAAAATTCAGTAATTTCATTTTGTTACGTTCTTAAGGAAAGTTTATAAAATATTTTTTTTAAAAGAGAAGTAACATGAGTGAAGAAACATAACATTCTGTTTAATTTATTTAGGTTTAAATGAGAGGCTATGGAACTCAGAGTACAAAACCATGAATATGTTGGGACCATCAAAACGCTGTATGGTTTTTTAACTATAAGGGTGTGTTTGGGATGTGATAGACAGTTTTTGACATGGATGTCTGAAGCTAGCTTTTGATATAGAATATAGAAGTTAACTTTTGACATGGATTACAAAAGGTTGTTTTTGAAGTAAATGGTAGAAACTTGTTTGACAAAATACCATCCTCTTGTGGATTCTAAGTTTTTATTGGTGTCAAAATATCAAATAATCATAATCCATGGATTACTTTTGGTATTTGTAATTTTACCAAACATATAAGGACATTGTTGGTATTTTATAATGTTTTATCCAATTGTTGGCAGAAATTGCCTCATCCTGCTTCCAAAAATAACATGAATTTTTATTCTAAAAGCTACTTGTTTATGACAGAAGCGATTGTTGCAATGTGTGTTTGGAGATTCATATGGTTTATTCTAGCTACTCCTAGAATTTAAACACCCAGAAGCTGTTCAACAATTATCTCAAACGTACCTTAAGTATGTCATGACAAGACAGAAGGATTTACGGTTTGGAATATTTGAATTCATTTTCCATTTGCACTGGGGACATATAAAAGATAAAACAATTGTTGGCAAATAGGTCTGTGAAGAGAATTGGGGAGAGAAAAAGGAATAATTTTATTAAGGATGTGAGGTTATATATAAATAGAAAGATTAGATATCCTAGAAAAATGGATATTCAATAATCTGTTTACCCATGAAACAGTAACACACATATAAATAACTCTAATACTCTCCCTAAAGCTGGAATATACATATCAACCATGCCTAACTTGTCACACAACTTAAACATTCTAATACTAAACTGCCAATTGCTTAGAGGATTGTGCATAAGGAGTAGAGATAACCCCTTTTATGATCATGTCTCTCACAAAATGGTAGTCAACTTCGATATGTTTTGTATACTCACGAAAGGTAGGATTGTTTGCAATGACAGTGATTTCACCTACATCATCTTACATGTTGTTTAGGCTATAGATCGGTATTCTGCCTCTGCACTGGACTAGGATATTACATTTTGTTTGTTGCTACGTCAAGTGACAAAGTTGCCTCCCACATAGGTGCAGAAGTCAGATATGGATTTTCTATTTCCTTTATGTCTTGCATACCTTGAGTCTGAATAAGCTATAATCTTGGTGTGGCCATTTTTTCTGTTGACTAGGCCTTTTTTTGGAGTACCTTTTATATAAGACAGAACACGAAGAGCTTTTATCCAATGTACTCTCCTAGGTTCATGCGTGAACTGACTTAGAAGGCCGACTGCATACGAGATATTAGGTCAAGTCATGGTTAAATAGATGAACTTGCCTATCAGCCTCCTGTATTGACTAGGATCCTCCAATAACTTAGAACTACTGTCCCAGAATGTCAGTGTCTGCTCAATTGAAGTGTTCTCTGGTCTGCATCCCAAGAGCCTTGTCTCCTGTAAGAGATCTAAGACATACTTTCTTTGTGATAATGTCATCTTGTCCTGTGCATAAGCAAACTCGATCCCAAGGAAATATCGAGACTTCTCCATATCTTTTATCACAAAGTGAGTGTGAAGATGCCTTTTGATCTCTGCAATGTCCTGTACATCATTACCTATGACCAATATGTCATCCACATAAATTGCGACACACCCATTAGCTATCTTCCTGTAGAAGACTGAATGGTCCACTACACACCTCTGAAATTCACTAGCAAGGATTACCTGATTGAACTTTTTAAATCATGCTCTGAGGCTCTGCTTAAGATCATAGATTGCCTTTTTGAGTCTGCACACAAGATCTTCCTCTTGAGCAACATACCTTGGAAGCTGTTCATCAAAATAGACTTAGTCAAATCTCCATACAGAAAAGCATTTTTGACATCCAACTGGGACACCTCTCATGAATGATTCAAAGCCAGAGATAGAGGGACTTTGATTGAGTTGAGATGAGCAACAGGGAAAAATGTCTACTCATAATTTATCCTATAAGTTTGAGTAAAATCCCTGATCATCAATCTTGCTTTGTATCTGTCTACATTGTCATCGGCTTTGTACTTGATAGTGTAAACCCATCTTCAAGTGACTACTGTAGCATTAGTAATGCGGGTCACTAACTTCCACGTACTACGACTAGCAAGTGCAATTAGTTTTTCATCCATAGTAGCCTTTAAATGTGGAAGGGAAAGTGCCTCATAATATGTCCTGAGGACAGTCTAAGAAACAAGAGACAAGGCAAAACTACGAAAACGAGGGTGAAGCGAATCATAAGAGACAAAGCGAGAAATAAGATGGACTGTGCAAGAACGGATATCTTTTCGAAGGACAATAGGTAGGTCTAAGGTACTGGTGAATGAATTTGCATCTACAGAGGAGGATGGTTCATTGGTGGGAGGTACTGAGGTATGCTGGCGACGTTGATAAACCTATAAGGGACCAGTAACTTGTGGTGGCAAAGTAGGTCCTCTTAGAGTATTGTTATCCTCCAACTTAACAACTGATGGAAGAGTGACAGAGACATTGGATGGTGTAGAGACATTATAGTACGACTCAGACTCAAAAAATGTGACATCTATTGATACAAAATATCGTCTGGTAAGTAGATGAAAACATCGATACTCCCTCTGAATCCTGGAATACGCCACAAAGATACACTTGATGAACCGTTGAAACAGTTTGTTCAAACTAGGAGAGAAGTTTTGGACAAACGCCACACATCCAAAAACTCTAAGAGTCAAACTAAAGAGATTGGATTCAGGTTTTAGGTGATGCAAAGGAATCTGACCCCCAAGAGGTGCAGAAGGCATCTTATTGATAAGATAGGTGGTTGTAAGTACAACATTAGACCACAACTGTTTGGAGACATGCATATGAATCATAAGTGTGCGAGTAATATCTAATATATGTCTATGCTTGTGTTCTGCAATTCCATTTTGTTCGAAGGTGTGTGGGCAAGATGTTCGATGTATAATACCCAAAGAAGCACAATATGACATGACTTTAGATTGAACAAACTCAAGTGTATTATCAGTGCGCAAGAATTTAGGAGTAACATCAAAATAATTTTCTATTTCAGTCAAAAAAGTTTTCTGAGTATATCATAGACATGACTACGATTTTTAAGCAAATATATCCAGGATGTTCTAGAAAAATCATCAACAAAGACTATGTAATATCTATAATCTGACACAAATTGGACTCTAGATGGATCCTAGACATCACAATGAATCAATTCAAAAGCAGTAGTATTCAACAAAAGACACAATCTTTTGAACAAAGTACGATGGTGCTTACCTTACTGACATGACTGACAATTAAACTGTGAAACTGAATACTAAGGTAAGACCTGTTGAAGCTTCTGATGAGAGGGATGACCCAATCGATAATGCTACAAGGAAGAAGACTCGGAAGTAGACGCCATAGAAGCTAATCCTTGAGGTATGTCATCATAAACTAGCAGGTACACTCTATTTTCTCGCTCACGATCCAAATCAATCATTCTCTTCGTCTGTAAATCCTGAACTGTACAATAGAAAGGAAAGAATGTGACACAGCAATTTAATTGTTTTGTAATGACACTAATAGACAATAAATTTACAGGAAAATCAAGTACGACAAGGACATTTTCAAGTAATATTTGTGAAGAGGCTTGCACTACTCCTTCACCTAAAATGGGACATGTCTAACCATCAGTAATTGTCACAGATCGAAACTCACGTAACCGAGACAAACAGGTAAATAAACTACGTGTACCAGACATATGCGAGAAAGCATCAAAATCGATAATCTAAGAAGAATCTTTGGATGTAAGGAGTGCACTAGTACCTGAGGAGCTAGTATAGGTAGCCGTGGCAGCAGATTCTGTGACATTTAGCTGCTGGAACCTCTCGTAGTCTTCTTGTGAAACGGTAAAGGTTTGCTTCTTAGTAGTAGCTGTAGTAGTGGTAGACTCTGTGGTAATATTGGTTGTTTGTGGTCGGTCAATCAAATTCCAACACTTTTCAATCTTGTGCCTTAATCGTTCGTAGTGTGCACATCTCCACCTATCTCACCTCGACCACGTCCTCTACCTTGAGAATCGCCACGACCAGGACCTCGAGTAACTACCATGGCTAACGGGGCTGACACTGTAGGAGATGCAACACTAGAGACGCGTAAGACATTTGCAAATGTAGTCTGTAAGTTTGGAACACTGTCAGATCCCAACACTTGACCCTAATTTGAGAATTGATGTCAAGGTTCAAACCAGCAAAGTACGCTGTAACTGCCAACTCCTTCCTGTATTGGCGTAATCTCGTAATGTCCACTGTCAGATGTTGATATACATCTATCTCATCCATAAGGGCACGAAGACGAGTGAAATGCTCCCAAATTGATTGATCTCCCTGACGAAAAGTAAATAATTACTCATATAGCTCACATAGACGAGAAATGTTCTTTTCATGGTCCTGTGTGAGGCGAAGTGTGTCCTATATTTTCTTCAAAGGTCGCAACAATATGATCCCCCGTGCAATTGAGGGTTTCATATTGTTAGTTATCCAGGTAATAACTGCAACAGCATCGACTAATCAATCGTCATATGTGTGTCATTTTATATCAGGAGATGGACGTGTAAGATGTTTCAACTTTTTGTGTGTTAAGATAAATGTTTCGAAACTCTATGATCATAAAATATAGTTGGGGCCAAAGAGTTTTTTTGAGGTACCACTCATTTTCTTAACAAATGAATCTTGAGATGCCATCTTGACTGAGTTTAACCAACAAAAATCCAATATATAGTCTAAAAAATAGGGAAAGTGAACCGGATTGCTCACTAAAACATATGGATGTGACGTATCTACACACAACGAAGACTGAAGACTTGGAAAAGACTTAGAACATGGTCTAACCTGTCAAACCACCAGACGTGAAGGGCTGGACTACCCTTTTAGACCTTCAGAAGGGGAGACCGGGTATCACCGGTGGCTGGACATGTGCTGATGGCCCCTGGATGTCGCCGACGATGGCCTGGAAGGCTTGGATTGACGTCAGCGGGTGGTTGGATGGCCTGGGAAGGAGTTGGTGCTAGTTGGGGAGGACTGTGGGTGTGACGTCGGCAGGTGGGATGGCCTGGGGAAGGCCGGACAGCGGCGGAAGTGCCGACTGGAGTGGCCTGCGACAGCGGTGGGCTGGGCTGACACCAACAGAATTAGGGCCCGTCTCTTTTTTTTTTTTTTTTTTTAGGTTTATTTCCTGAGGTCTGGTACCATGTGAAAAGAATTGGGGAGAGAAAAAAGAATAATTCTATTTACCCATGGATATAGATATCTTAGACTCATGGATATCTAATAATCCATTTACCCATGAAACAATAATACACACATAAATAACTCTAACAGGGTCCATTTAAGCAATTGTGTAATGTCCATTCATTTAAAGGCAGTATAAGTTTAAAATGAAATGGTTTCACGTAAGAAAAGATAAATGGCCCTTTATTTTGGTTTTTGGAACAATGTCACCAAGAAAATCTGATATTTTGAACTTCAGGAATCCACGTGCTAATCTTATTGCATTTGTTTTGAATTGTATATTGTTGACATTTCATGTTTGTGTACAAGTTATATGAGCCAGAGATATAAATTTCAGTTCTATTTAGAGAACTAGCCAACTAGGTACTTAATAATTGGATCTAGGAAATTAATGTAATGGGTTGGGTGTTAAAAGGCTGCAATGCCTCTCAATGTGAAAATGATTGTGCAACTTGAGCTTGGAAAGCTAGGAGGATCATGGAGGACAATACAGAAAAGATTATTGCTGACATGAGAGGAGATGACATGACACATACTGGGAAATGACAAATCGTTGAAAGTAGAGCATGGACATATAGAGGACATGACAAGATATTTGTTTTATTATCTGAAACTTACGTTAAACTAGAATTTAAAGTTAAAAATATACTACAATATGCAAAAGTTGAAATTTGTTTTTTTTTCTTGGTTACCTTAGACGTATTCTATTGTTTTAAATGAGAATGACGTTACCCACTTAAAAGACTTCTATTGTTAGATCTTGAATTTTTGATGCAATCTAGATGTAAAAAGATATTCTAAAATTTTTAGAATAGTTGAACTTTAAGAATTAGAGATGTTTTCTTGGATATGTGGAATATTCTAAAATTCACAATTTTTTACTTCTCATGTAATCAGATCTGAATTTTTTTAACATCCTTTATTGAGTTCAAATGGAGGATAATCCTTGACTTACATTTATATTGTAATTATTTTTTCTGAAGGAAACTTTTTAAAGTAAATTTAGGTAGCTGTAAGTTTGTTAAGCATGGGTAGTCACATAAAAAGGCATTCTTAATTGTTAAATTATCTGAGCCATGTCCAAGATGTGTCTTGTTTGTGTCCAATATGTGTCTTGACTAGATATTAATATTTAAAAATTCAATTAAAAAACAATTTTAGCACTTCATTAGTCCTGTTCAACATGTGTCGGAACTGTGTCATGTGCATGTCCATGTTTGATACGTATGAGATTGCTACAATTTAATTTAAGAAGTGTTTGTGTTTCCTAGTTGCCTAGATACATGATGCAATGTGGAGTCTTTGGTTGGAAATAATTTACTTAAAGTCTAGGGCATTATGTATTACACAAGGGAAAGAGTTGTATTCTTCTTGATGGTATGGTAGCATGGGGATTTATTCAATTTTTTGGTTTGCTTCTTTGTTTGTATTGTGTAGCTTATTTCCTACGTATAGACTTTGGTTGCCAAGGACGGCATAATGTTGTCGTAGTTGCACTATTTGGATGATAAATCAGTAAGATATGGTGTCATTTTTCTTGCATAAAACTAATCTACATTTTCATAAAATTTTATTTGACTTATGGAAACCCTTAAAATCAGATAAATGGAGCAAGCCTTCTGGGAGCAATTGTTGGAGGATCAAGTTTAGAAGAACGTAAACGCTGTGCAAAAGAGGTGTCACTGCGAAATGTGTCAGGTTTGTACTTGCTTCTCTACACCCTTGTCAACTTTTTTGTTAGTTTTTCATAAAGTGTGCGCACAGTTCTCTACAAAATCTCCTATGTGTATGACTCAAGCCTAGTTTTGAGAAGGAAGGAAGAGGTGCAATGTGGTACCTCTGCAGTTTTCTTGCATTGTTCACCTTTTTTTTTTACAATATTCTCATACATTAATTCTAACGATGCAATAGAGTTTCTTGCTCTTCCATTATGTATGGAAACCAAATAAGATGGATTGTTGCTTTTTATGTGATAAGGTGGGGAAAAAGAACTTAGTATTGGAGTTTGCTTAACATTTATCAAAATTATGCTAGCTATTATTCCAATCTTCCACATGGATATGTTCCAAATCCCTTAAGGAGTTGCGGTGGTCTTAAAATGGCGACTAAAAGCTATCTATGGTTGGGTGATAGAAGGAATCAAAAGGTTTCCATTCAGTAAGTTGGCACAAGGGAGGTGTAGAGTTCTTTGTGACATGATGCTTTTCAACAAGGCTTTACCATCAAAGTGGTTGTGGCATTTGGAATATGGTAAGCATTATTTATTGTTCACAATCATAAAGACCAAA
>JAMKQA010003225.1:0-19317 GCA_024699735.1 Posidonia australis
CGAAGACATGGACCAGAGGAAGCCAGCGGAACCTGTCAACGCTTCCTATTTAAAGAAGTATTATCAGTGACTCCCCATCCTGCACTGTGAGCCACGCCCTGCATAATGTCCTGCATATTTTTATTTTTATTGCATATCATCATTTGCCCAATGAGGAAATTGGGAGCCTGCCTGCGAGATGTGTCCAGTCCTCCCCATGTGGTACTACCCTAGGAGCTTAGGGTGTGAGGAAGTGATTTCAGATTTATGGACAAAGTGAACAAGTTTCCCTGGGACTTATGCTTCTAGAGGGAGTTAAAATGTTAGGTCTAGAGAGAGTGTGAAAAAAGATAGATAAAAAATATAGACCTTGGAGTATAAAAGAAATTAGAAGAAAGAAGTCGCAGACAGAAGTCAGCTCCACTGAGAGAGATATGCAAACTATCTTATTCCCACCCTATAACTTAGAGAGGAGTCGGAGATTACACCTTCTAAGCCCACAAGTTCTAAGGGATTAGCCACCCCTTTCGCAAAAAAATTAGCAGCCATCCCCTTTTAGTATAGGTGTACTGCCTCCAAGCAGGGGTAGGGTATGTGAGCATGTCTAAGAGGGAGAAAAGAAAATGATTCCTTATAAAGAGTAGGCATAAGGTCCAAAAACTTGACATGAAGTCTATACTATCTGAGTGAGAGCCACCAAAATGACCTAAGCACTTAGGCTAGTATCACGTGAGTCGAGGACAGTGTCACCTCCTATCGCAGGTAGAACAGGCTCCCCCGGCGCTGAGGGTATCAATGCGTTAACCTGCCATTTCTTTGCATATGCACGGCATTATTTATTTCGTTTTCGCATTTCGACTAGGGGCATGTCAGCTGCCTTATGAGTCGTTTCAGCATTTAGCTAGGGCACATTTTCATTTTTGCAAGCATTTTTAACCAGGGGCATGTCAGCTGCCTTATTGGTCAGATAACATCCAGCTAAGGGACATGTTAGTCCAACGCATTTGCATTCATTTTACAAAGCATTTTGCACGCATTTTCGACCAAGGGCATGTCAGCTGCCTTCTTGGTCATGGCACGGCAAACATTTCAAGGAGGGGTCATGATAATTACTTCTTAAAGCGGAAAGCTTGTAATCAGGGGCACGCAAATTATTATGGCGGTTCTGGACAAATAAAGCAAATAGCATCAGAGATAGAAGTTTTATTAAGCAATACAATCATCATCTAGTCTCGGCGGGGCCTCTTTGAGCTGCTAGCCCCTGCAAAGTTGGTGCTACTGGGCAGAATCTCGTTTAGGGGTCACGACTCCCGTATCTCTGCCTCGTACTCAGTTGAGCAGTCAGAACCAGCAGTAAGAGCAAGTGTGGTAGACCTGACACCCTCACGCATCCTTCGAGCCAGCTCAGTAGTGGTGGCAGTAGAACCCGCAGCATATTTCTTATAGCGATCCGGGCAGGGGCTTTGGTCAAAGGAGTCCTGGCGAAAATCGAATTGACGGAGGACCCTGATCGGATGATACTCCACACCGCCAGAAAAGCCAGGCAGGACAACGAGCCGCATGTCTATAGTGTTGAAGAATACTGTGAAAGTTCGTGATACTGGAGCTAGAATGCACCAAGTTACTGCGTCTGCTGTGAGATTCTGCAATTTGTCGCATAACTCTAGGACTCCTGGAAGCGTCCTCAAATGGTGGGTGCGGCTATAAGCTTCAAAAACACAAGGCCGAGGACGCATGATCATCATTCCTATGTGAACAGCATACCACACCTGACATAAAAAGGAGGTCATGGTTAGCAAGCCTGGCAAAAATAACTTGAAATGCAAGAAGGGTGTTTACCTACATTAGAGCGCCACATCCATAGAAGTGGCGGGAGCGCTTCAGGGCCCGGTCCAGACTGATATAGGTCTCAGCAAGGATAATGGGGGCCAGGTCAATTTGGTACACAATTACTACCCAGGCAATCTCAGCCACCTCAATAGCCACAGTTGTCCGGCCATGGCTGAAAATCAGCTCCCCAAGGAAGCGCAAAACGAAGCAGTGGAGCCATAGAGGATTGGAGGAGCGGACGCCGATGATGTTATCAAAGAAGTCTAAGCGAATCATGGGTGTGGGCCCATCATGGCAGATAATGCTTCTCTCGCAGTCTTCCAAGGAATAGCTCGTAAAGCGGCTCATGACATGAACATAACTGGCATGGCACAAAAATACAGGTGGAGGCAAAAATTACGTCAAGCCACAGATACGCTTGACCTCTTCCAGGGTGATAGTCAGTTCCACCTGCCCAAAACGGAACACATGTAAAGCAGGCTTCCAGAAGCGGGCAACGGCGCATAGCAGATGCCAGTTGACTTCCACTTTGAAGTTGCTGAGGGGAGAGGAGGATATGCCCCAGGTTTTCAGTTTTTCTCGGTCCTTAGACGTCAATGCGTCGATCCAGCCGTGCAAGGCCTCCGAGCAATATTTTGGGGTTTCCATGGTGGGATAGCCCTACAAGATGCACATAATTTTAAGAATTTATGGCTTAAATGAGAATTCAGTCTTGAAGAAAAATCAGCCATGATAGTTGAAAAATAATCAAACAGAAAAATGCTGCCAAATATTACATGCAAGAAATTAGATGCAAAGGCATGAAATGCTGTTCAAGGAAGACAGAATACAAAGAAAATCTGCCATAGCAAAGAGAAAAATCCGCAGGACAGGATATATTAGCAAAATCTGTTTTTAAGAAAAAATGATGATCAGCAGTAAAGTAAAATCTGGTGGCAATACAGAATCTGCCAAAAACACAGAAGCCACAACAAGGAGCAAGCAATAATTGCAAATGGCCAAGCTTTTTCATAATATGCATTCCAACGTAGTTTTGATCTGCAGCATGGTAGACAGATGCAAAAGAACCTAATTTGCCATGCAAAAAGCAAGAAAAATATGTCATATCGTATATGAAGATGCAAAAACCAACAGAAAACAGAAGCAAGCATGATCCAACATATATGAGGGCAAGAAAGAACAAGGAAAACAGTTTGCAGTAATGAAATGGAGATAATATACGTACCATGATCACGTAATATATGCCTGGGCTCGAAGAAGGCTGCAGGATTGAAGGACAGAAGGTTTCACTGCGTTTTTCTTCAGAGGAGACGGTGGAATTCCTCGTAGAAAAACGAGGATATATAAAGGATCAAAAGGGTTTCGTTTCTGGAAAGGAAACAAAAGTTGCCGTTTTTAGGGGCGCACCTTGTCGGCGCACCATGTCGGTGCACCCTGTCGGCGCACCAAGGTGGCGCCTGTGAATGGGGAAATTCCAGCAGCACTTCCTTTGCAATTTCAACCCCGCCAAATCAGCGCCATATTTGAACCTGCACAAAAACAGCATATATCCTAGACATACACAACCCCGAAGGGTACATGGCAAAATCAGCATCAAATTCTTCTTCATAGACTTGCAAAATGTTTACAATGAGCTAGTTCATAAAGTTACAAGCAATTATGAAAAGCTACTCTAATCAGAATCTTCATCATTGGCGGTTTTTTGGAAATACTCCGCCAACGCTCGAGCACTGTTCCGAGCAAGTCGACGAGACCGCTGGGCAACCGTAGCAGCTCGGGAACGAGTAACGGAATCCCAGACACTTCAGTATCAGAATGGTCCTCCTCCGATACCTCGATGGTAAATTCCCCGCTGGTAGCCACGTTCACATTCTGGGCTGGGAAGTCTTGCTGCACAGAAAATCAAGTTGGCCTTAGTTTCAGTAGTTATAATAAGTAATGAAAGCAGCAGGGAGAAAGGCATACCCGAATGATGTTGTGCCAGCGCAGTTCCTGCAAGATAATGGACATGTCAGGCCTATTTTTAATAGCAGCAATAAGATGAAGCACTTACCCGCTTTCTGCGGATGTCGGCATAGAAAGTGCCGAATTGCTCCTCGAAGCCCTGTGGTTTGACACATAACCGGGTTCAGACAGATTACATTGACATCAATGTAAAGCAGCAGCAGTGAGTTCATACCTTGGCCCAGTCAGATGCATACCACATCCCGCGCTGGCTGTCCCGCACTGCTTCTTCAAATAGATACGACTTTCCCACACGCCGGTACCAAGCCAGGTAGTCGGTGCAGTTGACCTCCTGGAAGATGTGCCTATCCCGGGAAATGACAGCAGCAGCATGCTGGCTTCTAGCAACCGAGCGGGTCGTAGCAGGACGGTCCATGTCGGTAGGAGGCGGGGCAGGAATGCAGAATTCAGCGATGAACTGATGTTGCACACGCCCAGGGAGATAATATACAGACTTCTTCATGCAGTAAAACTTTACCTGCTTGTCCCTGAGAATGCGGTCGGAGTTCAGGGGAGCCAAGTTATAGCTGTCATAGCGAGCAAAAGGGCACAGGTGAACCTGTTAATGACAACAGGAAATTAACAAGAATGCAATACAGGCATACAAACTGAAAGTAAAGAGCAACAAAGCTTACATCCTCCAGTTCTACCAGGTCCAACAGATACCGGTAGGACTCATAACTATACACCCCCGCAGCAGCCCGGTGGTGAGGCTCGACCCACTAGCGGGGAAGGGGCAGGAGCTCGTCTCGCAGGCGACCGAAGGCATGTCCTCTGGTAACATGCTTCATGATCCAGTACTGCAAAAAGCAAGTAGGGGTCAGAATTAAACAGAGAAAGAAAGGCAGTTTTTGCAAAGGAAATCAATACTCATAGTCAGCAGAGGGTACAGTCCCACATAAGAGCGACGCCCCAGCTTGACTAGATTGTCCAGCCCACTAATCAACAAGGCATAACTAGCACCAGCCCAGTCGTAGTGATCCAAGTGATCCAGGTTGGACAAATATGGGATCCAGTCGGCGTGAATGCAATAAACCGAAGAATCGGAGAACATCATGGCAAACAACTCCAACAGGAAGTGCCTCAGTACAAAGTCGGCCTCCTCGCTCCCAGGCTCAGGGTTGGGCCAGAACTTGTCCCATTCCCTTAACCAGCCAACAGTAAGCATGTTTTTTCCCCTCGGAGGAGTAGGGGGAATGCGACCCAAGACTGCCGTTGCCATGTGAAAACCATGGGTAGTCTCGCCAATAATCGGCTCATCACCAAATGGGAGACCCATCAGGAGTGCCCACTGATCCGGCAGGACGGTCAGTTCGCCGAAAGGAAAGTGGAAGGTGTGTGTCTCGAATCTCCATCTCTCTACCAAAGCACGAAAGAAGTTGTAATGCCCATGGATGATGGGGATGCGCAGTAAGCCCCCAAATGGCGATCGATGGTAGAGGTAATCCTGCAGAAGTCCTGGTAGACAATGAAAATGATCCAGCATCGGGCCCTAGTGGCACCGCATGATCTGGTTCGCATCTCCTTCCTGGAATGCAGAAAATCAAAAATCAAGAGCAGATTATATCGAAGCAAGATGCAGCATAAGGGCAGGAAATTTACCCCGAACTCAGGACTGTCACTAATGTGGTGGTCGCTCAGAAGTCGCCCCTTGAAGTTGCCAGATTCCTGGAAATATGTTTATCAAATTAAACATTCGATGGACATGCATTTTTCCATCAGTTTCGAGCTTACCTCCAGAGGAATAGCAAGAGTCGAGCTGCGAGATGCTCGAGATCTCGAGGAGCTGCCCCGTCGTCTGGAACGGGAGCTAGAAGGTGTATCCTGGGAGGACCGCGAAGTCCCCGCCTCAGAAACTGTATCATCCTGCAGAAAAAAAGGTTAAGCAGCAATGGCAGACAGGCTAAGTGCAGAAAATATCTAAAAAATAGCATTTCCATTCATGGACACTATAGCAAAACATTGGGCATTCTCATGAAAGCAATGGCATATTTGCTGGCTATGATAATTATCAAGCAATTCCAGTTATCAAGCAATCTACAATAAATCAGAGAAATGCAAGGTCAGAAATGTAAAAGCACAGGCACTCACAGCCAACTCCTACAGCAGCCGTTCATCAGCCCCCACCGCCGGAACAGTTTGCCGGAGCATCGTCAGCCGCCAGTCAGCGCCACCTGCAGCCTGCCTTCCCTTGGCATACCTGCATTCCTAATCCAGCCCCCACCACTGGAGCAGTCCGCCGGAGCCCAAGCCTCACAGCTAGCTCCTGCAGCAGCCGCAAGTCGTCACCCCGCAGTCACCACATTGCCGGAGCACCGCCGGCAGCCATCGGACAAGCCACCGCAACCCGCACAGAGCAAGCCTGCTGCTCCAAGCCCGCGGAGACCTCCAGCCGCACTCTGTCGTCACCGTACGTTTGTTTAAACTCTGAATTCAAACTAGAAGTGAAACAGATGTTCAAAGGAGACGTTCATTTGACATCTATTTTTCTACTATGTCAAAAGAATCCATCAACGAACGTCTAAAACAAACGTCCGTTACGTTTTGGACATCCACAAAAGATCCTACCTGTAACAGTGACGAAACTGTATGTAATGAATTTAAGGTATAAAATCAACATTGTACATGTTAATGCTGATTAAAATAGTATTAAGCATGTCATGATTGGATTACAGGGGGCTCGGTGGAGATTAATGTCTACAAACAAACTATAGAATACGACCATCACCAAATTTTGTAACAAGTGACGTATATTGGAGGTCAGCAGACCGTTTCCTTTTTCCCATCAAAGCACTGCAGTGAAGATGCTAAACAAGTGGTTTTCAAGGAAAAAATAATAATTCCTCCCTTTTGTGTCAGGTTATTCAATCCTTCATTTTCACATGCATAATGAGTAGTTTTTTCAAGTGTATACTTAAACCTTGAGTACAATTAAACCAGCTAAGAGCAAAGTACGACTGATGGAGAAGTCGATCGATCCGTACTTACAAAGCAAATTTTGTATAGCTAAAGATTATATTAGTATGACGTAAAGTATGCCTCAGTCTTTGCTTGGATCCATCAAATTGATTCTTACACCATTATTATTTTCAATCCAACAAAAGAAAGTGATAGCGTTATCAAGAATAAAGGAGGAGACGTTGAAAGGTTAAGTGAAAAAAGCACGATCAAGCCAAGATGGATGCAGTTCATAGGACGATATTCGAAATTTTCTTCCCGACTTTGCGAAAGTTAGTATGTAGGTGGGGAATTATTTTTCCCCTTCATATAGGCTATTTATTTAAACCTTAAGATGAGCTCGAATCAACAATCTTAAATTGCAAAGTTAAGTAAAATCATAGAAGAAAAGTCGCTTGATGATAAATAAACGAAAAGGCCACTTGTGGTTTGATTGTAGTTTGATCATTTCTATCTGTCGATATATTTTGCCTAAGTAGTATTACAACGCAGCAGTTAGTTATCTGAATGTGGTTTCTCCTCTTCTTCTTCTTCTTCTTCTTCTTCTTCTTCTTCTTCTTTCTAAGTATAATCCTACAGTCAATAATAATGTTTGTCTATCAATACATTATATATCCCCTTGGTCATGGTTTTGTAGATGATTAAAATTATCTATACTTCACAAAAGGATTTTTTTTTTTTAAATGTCACATCTTGGTTCTTACTAATAATTAATTTTGAATTAAAGTGAAATACAATCAAAAGTTTCTGATCATTTTGACCAAGAATATGGCTTTAATTAGCTCAGGGCATATCAAGAAATCCCAATAAATTAATTCACAAAAGATAAATTAGATAAATAGACCAAATGTTTCATATATTAGCTCTTTAATTGGTACCTATTCTTCTTATTTTTTTTACAATAATGATGGACCCGAACTCTATAAAATTCAAGTATTTGCGTACCAAAATTGTGGACTATACCCTATGGGGATACAATATTTCTCAACAGAAGTTATACTCAACAATTTTCTGAAATCAAACTTCAGGAGGCTTCGCATTTTATTTCTTTGCATACCCCCTTAAAAACCTTGACAACTACGAAGCAAAAGAAAATTTCCAGCGTTTAGTATTAATATGAAATTATATGAGAAAATAAAATCATCATAATGGAAAACGGCTTCTAAAGAAAACATGCTTCAACTTGGATTCTCTTTCTTGATACATGGAAACGAGATCATTGTGTTAAACGATGAGAGAAAAGAATCCAAGATGGATTTTAGACGTGAACAAATAAAAGAGAAATGCAGAAAATATTTTTGTTGCATGGAAACACGCCTATAATTGTTGACGTTTCGCCATTTACGTCCGTATTCAGGAATGCATGCATGTGCATACGTACACGACTACATGCATGCAATGCAAGGTCACATGCGTAACGGAAATCTGCAGTAGAAACCAGAAAGTTTTAAAGTATAGAGGAGGTGCATACAAATTAAGTCCTGGACATGTCTTTGATCGATTTCTACACAGAGAAAAGCGTTGTTGTTGTCGTCTTTAATTATAGAAATTTCTTGACTTGCATATGGTATACCAAAGTTCGAATGCAAGCCTTTCTGTGGAAAAAAAGGGGCCTCATCTACCAGGAAGGTTGGGAATCTTAAATCACGTTTGGTTGGATTTTGGTAGGTTAGAACTTCCAAAGAATATAAGTTTTCTAAGAGAATTTTGAAATTGATATTTTTGTAAGTAGATTTTCACATATCACGTTCGTGTTTGATATTTGATATTTTATGTTGTGACCCAAATTCTTTGCACTCAATAGCTACTTAAATTATGAAAGTATTCTCTACATTCTTCTTTCCACTCTTTCTTCCTACTCATCCTTTTTCCTCTTTGACCACTACTACCATTCTTTCAAAAGACGGTAGTCCATGTGATGAATGAGAGGTAGACGTAGACGGAAGTGGCAACAGACGGTGATGGTAGTGGATGTTGGCTACAACGATTGGTGGACGACAACAACGATCTGAAGCCATTGACAATTGGTGACAATCGACAACGATGAAGACATCCAAAGATAATGGCAGCGGTGTGATGACATCAGGTTCGTTGAAAATGACAATGATAATATGAATTTTGATGTCAATAATAATAATTATAAATATCAATTGCGTAACATCCAACTTATGTCAAGGATAATATAATCATACATAAAAATTATAATATGACATTGTGGCCAAAAGTCCAATCCAACGAGCTTCCAAAAGAAGTAGCATTTTTTTAATTTTTGTGTCATTTTCCAAAGCCAACGTTTAGATAGAAGTTAGTATTTTAAAATATACTTATTTCAACTTTAACAAAAGAAAATGACCGTCACTGAAAGCTGTGACTCAAAAACGAATCAAACGTTCCTTTGGAATAATTTTGCAATATGAATTCAAATAGGAATAAGCCATTTGGAGTACAAACGCATGCATCCAATGCTAGTTTTGTAGGTCAATAATGCACCACAAAACATACGGTCACTAGCAAATAAACAATCACGGTGATAAAGTTGAAACCCATGTCCTTTTTGGAATCTCCAATTACATTGCATCATCCCAAAAACCTAGGTGTCTCAAACCATGGGTGGGAACTAGGAAGAGAATGGATATAAAACTCCATACCCCTGTGACTGGTGAAGTGGCAAAAGGAGCTAATTCCTAGGGTCATGGTCTCAAAAGGTCTAGGGTACCTTTCACAGCTCATCACATATGATGAGACATTATTTATGGAGTTCATCTGTGTTGAACCTTTAATTGAATCACCCCTGCACCCAACCAACCCTCCCCAAAACTCCATGATTTATGGTGAGCAGTGTATTAGTTTTTGCCCTTGCAAATAAAGTTGGAAAACTTTGTTGTTCATGGGACTTGTGATGGCCATGCTTCCTGTGATCCTCAAAAAACAAATCCTTAAAAGGAAGATATGTTCACAATTCAGTTCCGTGCACTTTAAACTTTAGGATGCTTCCAATTTGTATATATTCTAACTTTATATATTGTATGGCAATTAAGTGATTGACCCACCACTAACTTGATAGGCGTTGGTATAGTGATATGACAATTTTTATAGTTTCAAGGAATGTACGTGGTAAAAAAAAAAACAGGACGCCTGCTGGGTGCAGGAGAATGGTCAATGGAGGTGTGCAAGGTGCAACTTCGGTGGCCCTAAAGTTGAAGCAATAATCAACCATTCGTCCAAGAGAAAGAATCCATATATGTATTTTCAAATAAAAGAGAGAAAGAATGCATATATTTGTGTTTACGTAGTCGCACTTTTTAATCAAGTCACTTTATTATCTAGCCCCCAAAAAGCAGTTCAAAACCATGGAGGAAAAGAAACTTCAACTTGCAAGGGAGGAAAAGAAGCTTCTTTTTCTCGATAAATTGCATTAACAATTGACATTGACATCATCATTATGATACCATAGAGGAAATTGTTTTTTTTTTTGTAAACGGTAATCTATTATATATATGAAATAAGAATTTTGCTACTGTTTTCCATTGTCAGTATTACACCATAGATGAATCACAAAAATTTCCAGCAACAAAAGTTAAACTTAAAGTCAGAAAGTCTAGGTGATATTTCGACTAACAAAATGTTAATCATATCGAAGGATTATCTTCCAGGAGAGCAGGTGTAGAGGTATTGTAATCCATTCCTTGTTGGGAATTAGTAGGAGCCATTGAAGTTTGCTCTATCTCTCTCTTTTGCTGGAATGTGGATAAAGACTGTAGAGTTTCATTTCTTTCAAATCCTGTACCCAGACATTCTATCCAACAGTGAAACAAGGAAATAATGTCATTTGTAATCATATTGGTATTTCTGTAAGTGCTCCTGAATATTCTATTATTTCTTTCCTTCCAGACAGACCATAAAAAGATTTGAACAAAAGTATGAGAGCCTTTTAAAAATGTTTCAAATTTTAGCACAAGAGGAAAAGCAAATAAGTCTTCAACTGAAAGTATAGCAGGATAAACGAACCCAGCAGTAAAAGCACTCCAAACAGACTGCGTGAAAGGACAATATAGAAAAAGATGCTTGACAGATTCTCTGTTACTAATGCAAAAAATACATAGTTCATAACCAGACCAGCCTCTTTTGGATAAATTATCTTTAGTCAAGTTTTTATTGTAAATAACTAACCATGCAAAAAGTTTGAATTTAAGTGGCACCTAACAGTCCGAAATTTCATGCATATATTTGAATCTGTATCCACCATCATTTAGCATATCATAACAAGATTTAACAGTGAATGATTTGCTGATGGGTTTCCATATTAGTAAATCCTCTTCTTCTGTTAATCTTGTGTTGTTGAAAATGTTTGATAAGTTTTCTAATTGAACATGTAAGCCTTCAACAACATCAAGTGTCAAGGGATTGAAGAATAGTTTATCAGGGTCTGCTGTAATAGTCTCTATAGTTTTTGTGACAGAAGCTTGCTTAAATTTTGCCATATGGTATATATCAGGTAGGGTATCTTTTAATTTTTCACCATTCCACCATCTATTCTCCCATAAAATAGTATTCCTTCTATTTTTAACTTGAAATTCAGTAAATCCATTTATAATGTCAAAACAATTTTTGAGTTCTAACCATAATGGTGAGGATCTGCCATTTGAAACATTAAGGATAGCACCTGGTCCATTCCTAACAAAATATTTAGCTCTGACTACATCTTTCCATTTCAATGAGTAGGAGCTAGATAGAAGTCGCCAAAGTAGTTTGCATTTCAGTGTCAAACTGAAGTGTCTTAAGTTGATGATACCCCAACCTTTTTGTTCTTTTGACCTATAAGGAGTTATCCATTTAACTAAATGGCGAGCAGTAGTAGAAGATAAGGAATTACAAAGAAATCTACTTCTTATTTTATCAATAATTTTCTCTAGCCTAGTTGGTAGATGTAGGACAGAAAGATAGTAAGTGGGGATGGCAGATAATACAGCATTTACCAAGGTAAACCTTCCCCCTAAAGATAGGTATTTTGCCTTCCAATGTGATAGTTTTTTTGTAATTTTTTCTATTATTGGGGACCAATCTTGGTAATTTGGTTTCCTGAAATGCAATGGTAAACCCAAGTATTTAATAGGAAGTTTCTCAATGTAGCATCCCAAGATTTGAGAAACTCTCTGCACAAAATCCTTAGATATTCCAACACCAGTAATTGATGATTTATGGAAGTTGATTGTCAACTCTGAGCAAGTTTGAAAACAACAAAGTATTCTCTTAATATTTATTATATTATCCTCTCTAGCAGATAGAAATAATATGGTGTCGACTGCATATTGAATATTCAATATGTTGGGACCACCATTTGGTAATTGGATTCTAGAGATTAAATTATTGTCAATCACTAGTGTTAACATCCTGTTCAACACGTGTATGACCACAATAAAAATAAACGGGGAAAGGGGGTCACCTTGTCTTAGTCCGTTAGAAGCCTGGAAATACCCATTAGGGGAGCCATTAACTAGGACTGAGAACTTAGCATATGAAATGCACATTTTAATCCAAGTATTTCACTTATTCCCACAGCCTAATCCTTTAAGAGCCTCCATTAAGAAATCCCAATTGACATTATCGAAAGCCTTTTCAAAATCTAATTTCAAAATAAGACCCGGAATAGCATTTACTTTCATGTAATGTAAAGTTTCTTGCGCAACTAGGAAACAGTCACCTATGTACCTTCCAGAAAGAAAGGCACATTGAGAATTATCAATGATATTGTTAATAATAGGAGTGAATCTCGTTGCTAAAGTCTTTGATATAATTTTGTAAAGACTATTTACCAAACTAATAGGTGTAAAATCTGTTATCTCTTTAGCACCTTCTTTTTTAGGAATAAGAGAAATGAAAGTCTAATTAATGTGAATCAGATATTTTATATCAGTGGAAGAATGTAGGTTGTTGAAGATTTCTGCTATGTCGTATTTCATGATGTCCCAGAAGTGCTGGAAGAAGAAAGGGAAGCCATCAGGACCAGGAGCTTTTTCCCCAGGCAATGATCTAACACTTAGGTGTATCTCTTCCATAGAAAAAGAGGTTTCCAGTATATTTGGATTGGTGATTTTGTTTGGCACTAGAGTATCCCAATCAAAAGAAGGTATGTTCTATTTGACTTATTAAATTGTCAAATAAAGTGATTTTCTATTTCTTTACATATTAAGGATGGGGATTGTTCCTGAATGCCATTGATATTTAGGGAATGAATAGCATTCACTCTTCTCCTATATTTTACCATGTTATGAAAGAATTTCGTGTTAAGGTCACCTTCTTTAAGCCATTGGATTCTGTATTTCTGTTTCCAATATGCTTCTTGTTCTTGTAGTAGTAAGTAGTGTTCATCCTTAAGCTCTCTCAATTTTCCTCGAAAAGTTGTTGAATTATTGAAGGATTCCAGTAGTGAATCAATATATGCGATTTGAGATTAAACTGTCTTTAGTCTATTTTTCCTTTGTTCCTTAATAGGAGCAATCCAAAGGGCAATATGTTTTTTCAGGTATTTTAATCTATAAGCAAATCTGGCCACAGGTGATGTAGACACACAAATGGCTGAGGAATTACGCCAACAATGTTCAATGAAACTGGAGAACCCCTCAATCAAAAACTAAGCCTTGTAGAACTTAAAAGGAGGAGGGCCCCAATCATATGGGATAGAGCAGAGAGTGATAGATATGTGGTCGGAGATAACTTTGGATTTTCCCATACAAAAAGAATCAGGATATTTATCCCCCCAGCCAGTTGTAATCAAGAATCTATCCAATCTGACCGTCGTGGGTTGAGCGTGAAAGTTTGACCAAGTATATTTACAGTTATTAGGAGGGATATCTATTAGGCAATGATTTTCAATGAATTCATTGAAATCCTTCATATGATAAGATATACCACAACTAGAGGAGTGTTCATTCGAATACCTTATCATATTAAAATCTCCTCCTATGACCCAATTTGAATTAACTTTATTACTAATGATGTCCAATTCCTCAATAAAAATTTTCTTTAACCTTGGAACACACTGCCCATTTACTCCTGTGAGCCACCATTCAAAGTTATTCGAGAGATTCTTAAAAGACAAAGATATACTATAAGTTGCAACAATGGTATCACAAATTTTGAACATATTATCATCCCAGTCAATAAGAATTCCCCCAGAGGCACCCAGTGAAGGGAGAAAAGACCATTGATTAATTATACCTCCTCCTATATTATTTAAAAGGTTAGGGGGGAAGGATTCAAGTTTAATCTCACTATTAATAAGTATATTGCATTTGTTTGATCTAACCAGATTACGTATAGCTCTTTTTTTCCCACAACTTCCCATACCTCTAATATTCCATGCTGCTATTAACATTTATTTACTTGGGGATATAGAAAGAGAAGTAAAATTCTCAAAAATGTAGGAATCATCATTTAGGTTTAAGTGAGCTAAATCTTGGTCTTTTCTGACTAAATTGTAAAAAGATTTAACTTCAGCTAAGGAATTTAAAGTAATTCCAATCTTCTCAGAAAAGCTATTAAATTGATCATAAGAATTCTAGGTTAGAACATCATTCAAAAAATGACTGGTATTATCTTCTAAATCGGGAAAAGAAGCATTAGAAAAATAAGAAGAAGCTACTGAAGTAGTGTCATGCAGAGAAGAAGGAATGTATGGATTATTATCAGTATTACCTGACGCGTGTATGGGTGTAGGTGGATGTGGTTCAGCAACAGCCTCGCTTGTTCCACCCAAATCATCATTTTCCAAACAATCATATACAGCTAGAACCTTCTTGAATTTTGACAGAGATAAATTCCTAGCTTTGATTTCTGTTTCAATAAACTTTGATGTATCATTCTCCTCGTGGGTAAATTTAGGAGAGGCAGTTACAGGGGTTGTAGAGATGAAACCTTCCCTTGGGGAAGAGGAGGAGGGGGTCGGGAGAATACCAGCAGCTTTCGAAGTAGGAAATCGTTTCGGACTGATAGGCCTAGTCCAGACATGTTTCCCAGATTTTGAGATTCTATTTCCTTTGTTTCCCCTCCACCCTTTGTTATTTTTGAACTGCTTCCGAACAGGATTCAAGGCACTAGTATTAGAGAAGTCAGTAGAGGGTTTGGAAGGCCAGACATGGGTCGGCTTAGGGGCAATTTCAGAAGTTGAACATATATCCCAACTTCGTCTATATTTTATTGGGTAAACAGTTTTACCATAAGCAAAGTACCTACATTCTGGTATATCCATACCGAGGTGAATTTTGATTCTGATTCTGGAGAAACCCAAAGTCGTCACAAAGTCTATGGACATATCTACCTCAAACAGGTCAGCAAAACTAGCAATCATGTGACGAAATATGTCCACATTCCAAAGGTGATGTGGTATTCCTTCAAGCCTAATCCAGACTCCTTCCTCTTTCAGGTTACATATCGCATTAGAATTTGGTGTCCAAGGGATGAAGGAGGCAAATATCATCTGAAGCATAGGTCCATAGATATTAAGAGAGTCATTTCTTGCTTTCACTGAAGGAAAGACTAAAAGATACTTCCCAGGGGAGAAGGTCTGTACTTCTATATCAGGGGCATCAGCCCAACGAGTCCGAATATGTTCCACTAAAGACTCCTTGGTAAGATTGGGAGAATGGGCAGTGATGATCGCACTTCGAGATAAAAATTGGTACTGACTACAGACAGCCTCAGTAGGGGTTAACAGAGTTGGGTTTTGAGGGGAAAGACCAGCAGAGTTCATGCTAGAAGGGTGGGGGGGAGCCATGTGCAAGTCCTGAAAGTATTTACATAGTGCTACAGAATGAGGTGTGGATTTACATTTAAAGCAAAAACCAGTATATTTGCAAAAAAAAAATTCATGTCCCTTTAAACCACACCTAAAACATCTACCGTGAAGTTTACAGAAGCTTACCCAGGGGGGGTGGGATTTTTTCCTGAAAATCTCCTTCCAGTCACCACTCTGATTTTCAGGTAGCGAGAAGCTGCAGCACGAAGCACCGGGAGCACAAGAAAGAGAAGGAGGAAATCGTCCGCCAGTGGTAAGGGTAGGAGAAGAAGGCTTAACAGGAGACGCAAGGATCGCGTATCTCGAGCTAGTGGAAGGAAATCGTCCGTTAGTGGAAAAGATATGGGGAGAGGACGAAAAAGGGCGGCTAAGTTTATTTCCTATGTCAGAGGAGATCTCTTCGTCAGAAATTTTACCCACTCACGAAGGAGACAATTGGGGTGCATTAATGTTATTCTCACTCAAAATACTTGGGCATGGTGCGCAATTAATGCGATGAGACGCGCCACTGTACATGTTGATTTCGGAAGTGCAACCGTCAGAAGTCTCCAGAGAATTTGAAGAGACCATCGAAGAATCAACAAAATTATCAGTGTGATAATTATTGATTTGGTAATGCTTAGACGGTGAGTTGGTACTATCAGAGGGATAGTTAGTACAAATAGAAGGATTATTAGAGCTAACAGTAATAAAATCAGAAACTAATGGTGGTTTATAAGTCGTATAATTCCAAATAAAAAAAGAGGGATTTTCCGCAAATTTGGACAGCATGGCAGCATCTAGGGAACCCCACCCCCTCCAGCTATCGGAGCTAGATCTCCGGCGAGCCCCGACCGCCTTATTGCTCATCGGAGCGAGAGGAACGGGATGGGAGCTAAGACACCCATCAGAAGAAGAGAGAATATTTTCTTCCAAAATGGAACTACTATCCCTACTGCAAATAGGTATTATAACATCTTCAAGCGAAACATTACAGGAATAGCGTTCTTCCCGATTGGATTCAGCCCTAGATCCCTTATCTTTGCCACCCTTTGGCTTGGCGAGAGAATGCCAGGAAATGTTGGGGATGATAAAAAAACATTCCAAGAAGTATTCCTCATAAATATAGCAAGATCGTAAATTATTAAACCAGCCAAAGGAGATATTCCAAGAACAATATATAGAATCTAATATAGCATTAGGGCGATTACTGGATAAGGGCAGTAAACTAGGGGTAATACCCGCAGAGATGTGCAGAAATATAAATCTTCCTAACTTGCTCCAAGCAAGTCTAGTTCCGTTCGTCAGATCATCGAAAGAACAATGGGAAACAAAGAAAGCGGGGAAACCAATAGAGAGAACTGATCCAGGCCCGAGAGGGGGAGAGAGTACCTCACCGGAACTGCATACCTGTCCAGACGATCTCAACCTGGAGCGTTTCTTAGATCGACGAGATCTAGCCGATGATAAAGGTGCATCGGAGATGTCCTCTTCAAGGAGACTGGATTTAAAAACTTTCCAATCGAAACGAGTGACTTGGTGCAGCAGATCTGAGGTTTTGAGGCGGCTGGAACCCTTCCGGAGATAGGGTCGCCCGCGGCAGTTTTGCATTTTTCGACAGTTTACGAGTAACTTTTATAAAGATATTACCATGGAGGAAATTGTTGGACATGTTGAATCAGATTGGAGACCACTCCGACGTTGTCATTATAGCAGGTGTTTTGAAATATCTGAAAATGATATTTAGACTTAATTGGATATTCATATTCTTTAAAGACTAAATAATCATATTAGATTATATTAAGAAATATTAAAATTCTATTTAATGTATGAGAAGACATTGACTTCTCATGTGTATCTAGACATACCTCTCGTAATTGTATTTTCATTGTCTTTTCTAATAGTAAAAGATAACCTTAATGTAACCGTAGACGTAGACTTTTATCAAACCTCATAAATCCTAAGCTCTTATATGTGTTTAATCTTCTTTTTATTCCATTTGTTTGTTTCTCTTACCGTCGTTGGAGGCACGGAGGGTCAAATCCTACATCACTCTTTTGGAAGCAACTCATGTTTAAGACATTGTGCCAAATACCCAGATAATATAGTTGTGGGCCTCCTACAAGTGCATAATTACATACGTGCACGCCTAGATTCCCTACCAATCAAGCTTGTTCGATTGTCTTCTTCAAATAAATCAAGCTCCAACTGGCACTGAAACCTTATCAACAAGTCACTTGGATCGAGAATATGATATATATATATATATATACATACATGCAAGTATTCAGCGGACGCTACATAAGTGGATTCATCCGTAATAGAATGGAGGTAACATCATTCGAGGAGAATACGAAAAAAGCAGTATTCTTAAGTAGTTTCAACTTGTTCAAAAGAAATCTTTAGATGCGCTTTAGAAAAGGAAAACTAATCAACGTCGATGTAAATAGTAGTAGTAGAGCAAAACTTAAAATCACATGTTTAAAAATAATAAAAGACAACTCAAGCATTCGCTACAATTGAATTAGTGGAGGACAGAAATAAAAGAAGAGTTCATGTTGCAGCAGGCGGACCCAATACAGCGAGACTAGGACGTTGATACTGTTGGTGTCGTAAGAAGAGCTGTTGATTTAACAATTTGAATAAAGTCCCCAGCTAACAATTTGACACTATATTGTTGTTGAAGTTGTAAGAAAGATTATCATAGACGTATGATTGTCTTCTAGAAACACTTACCATGGCTGGGTGGATTTCCCTTTTCTTTGGTTTTTCCTCTCGTCTTCTGACTTCTTTGGGTGATTTCCAGAAGTAATACCTCACTGACAGGTCAGTACTAAAAAGAGTTAGTCCCTTTGTGGAGAATCACAATAAGTACTTTTAATGACACAGCGCTTTAACAAAATTATAGTTGAGATTGGTTGTTAAAGAGTTTTCCTTGAAGTTAGAAGTGCTATGGCACTTGGTGATTCCAACCTAACACCTATTTTCATAGGTTGCTGCCACAGACCCACCAAGCATACAAAAGAAACAACTAAAACACTTGAACAAGATAAACGGATAAAGATAGCCTTCGAAGTTTAAAATCTATACAAATAACCAAAAACATTGGAAGTTATGTAAAATTCCACACTGAATTTGCACTACGATCCCTTTTTTGAATTTTTTGTTGTGAGCGGTAGAGAGAGGGAAGCGACCCTGTGAGATCGTACCTGAGACGAGACAACGGGTATCGTCTGTCAGGACATCTGCACTAACAATTGGTTCTATTATCTAACTTTTTGTTACTAGAATAATGACATGTTTAGGAACCCTCACAAGAGATAGCTGCCACATATAACGAGAACTTCGAACACTAGTTCAGGAACCCAACTAGGACGAGATCCTCAAACCATATATGTTTGAGAACCAAACAACTGCTTGCCACAAACTTTATAGCGACTGCTCGTTAAAGTACATAAATTAAGCATGATATAAATCAGTAGCCCTGAGCCAACTTGATCCAAATTTCCATGAGTCGATATCCAAGCTTAGAAAATTAGCATGCGAGTTACCAAGCATGTCATTAGCAAGCTAAATTAGGAAAGATAGTGAAAAATCTTCCCAATGTTTGCAATAACTGATAGACAGTCATCATTTTTATTGTTCTGAAGCAAATTGGTCAAGTTTTACTTAAGGTTCACGTCACGATAACAGAATCAATGAATGGTCTGGGCAATAAAACAGTCTACCACCTGTCTTACTCAAGGTTCGTAACTGTATACATATTCATACAT
>JAMKQA010003226.1:0-19670 GCA_024699735.1 Posidonia australis
TTGCAGAAAACTTCCCAGGCCACCTTCCTCCTTTTCTCCCGCAAGTGGGAGTAAGGATCGGACCCCCCAAACAAACACCATAAATTTCCAATAAAACATAGGGTGTAGACCTTCAAGTCTACTTCAAAACCCCTCAAACAATTCACAAATCCACTAAGCATGTTGTTCTAACGAAAATCACAAAGTCATGGAGCTCAAAAATCACCACTATAGCATGCTTCTACAATATCCACAAAATTCACACAAAAACCCCATAAAATAGCATGATAACATCCTAAACATGCTATTCAACTCATTCACATCATTTCCACATTTTATCAAGATTTAAACATCATTTTCATGCATTAAATCAAATTCTTTGCCCTAAAATGGCATGTGCTGCAAACGGAAGAGAAGAAGGGATGGGAAAGCGTACCTGGATTTGGCGAGCCTCATGTACCCTCCACCGGTGGTGCACAGCACCAACCCAGCCTCCCCACACTCGCACAAGCTCTCCAAACACGCGACGCCTCACCAGCAACCACACACTCTCGCCTCCTCTCTACTTCTCTGCCTCTCCCCCAAGCCAAGCACCTCCTCTTAAAGCTCCCCGCCATGCCAGCCTCCCCGGAATCCCGCTGACGCTCCTCAGCTACTCGTAGCTCTGAGCGGAGGGGATGGATCGGGCAGTCCTCCCCCGTTAGCTCACGAGGCTTCCAGGTTTGTCACGGGTGCGAAGAGAGGAAGATGGTTAAGGCACGACTGGCTCTTGACCAAGTCAGAGCACAAACCCCCAAGCCCAAGTGGGTTCACCACGAACACGGTTCTCAAAGCAGAACCAACCCACTGGCCACCAAAAACACACCACTGGGGAGAAACCAAAGCACAGAACACAGAGGGAGCCCACAACCAACAAACACAAATTGGATTTACCATTAATAAACCATAAACAAATAATTACAAGAAATCCATGGTTTACATTAAAATGGAAGATCCAGGCACAGATGTTACATAAGGTGTTTTAGGTTTTCCTCTATTCCCCACAGTTAAGGACTGAAGTGATAGTGCAGTATAAGATACATATAAGTTATAAATATTTCAGATGATATTATTTTTCAAATTTTGTCTCTACTTTTTCAATCATAAGATTCCCAATTATTTAGCCTTACCTTTGAACTTCAAATCCAAAGTTACTAAGTCACTCCTACCTTATTAGACCAATGTGAATAGTTCTTTTTTTTATTCTTTTGAATGAAAATAAAATAAAATAAAACATCTTTTTTTTAAATAAGAAAATAAAAAGACAAAGAGAAAATTCCAACAAAATGAAAGAGGCACAAAGAAGACTCCCCCTACACCTAAACCATGGATTATCCTTGGATACAATAAATGATATGATTAATGAAATGAAATAAAATTAGAATAATGACACCTGATTCAGGATAAAGTGCTTCTACTGCTATGAAAAGAAAAGTTATGTACATTTTATACATCTTCACAATTGAGGTGCATGAAAATCCATTACCTCATTATTTTCTCAGGCGCAATCCTAATCTGTCCAAGGAGGCAGTCTAACTTTTGTAAATTCTTTTTCAGCCTATTCAAGCCACCATTGGACTTCTCTTAATCGAGCTTCATGAATTTCTCAAATGGATGGAATTAATTCAAATGAACCTATGTAGTTTAGTTGATTATGGAATGAAGGCTTGCGTTCATAATTGACTAGAGTTAAATGATATGACTTGACATATAACTCTAATGATTCTATAGTAGATGATAATGATGAGGGCTCAGGTGGAGACTATGGATGGATTTTTAAGGGGGTTGTTGTAGAATCGTCAAGGTGTCTACTAACTTCGATAATCCTTGTGATCGCCACTTGCTGATTCGTCTTTGTCAGCTGATAAGATGCCTTGCAAGAATGTGGTTGATGTAATTGTGTGGGTTCTTGGTTCACTGGGTCAGCGGCGTCCTTGTGCCTTTGTAGTGTTCTTCCCCTTCAAAACAAATAAGAAAAGAAAAAGAAAACGGATTAGACTAGGTGTAGTAAACAAATAACAAAAGATAACGAAAGAAAAACATAAACGTGCAAATAAATACTAACTGGGGGTTGTCTTTGCATGCATATGCTATGGGCTATATTATGTTATGTAATGGATTTATATAAATGAAAATGCATAAATGAAAAATACTCACTTTCACTCTCATGCACTATGGAGTGGATGAAGGAATTGAGGTTGATCGAAAGGAGCGCCGAAGACGCGCTATGGCTTTGAAAGAGGCTGGATCTCTAGGATATAAGCTTCTAGGGGCATGGACATAAAGGACGGTTTATGGATCATTCTCTCTCTTTCTCCATTCTAGAGCATAAAGGTGGCTCCATAAGATTTTTTAATGTGCCCCCTCTGGGTTGATGATTTAGGGGATCTATTTATAGAGTTTGAGAGCTCCAAATCTCGTCAAGGATGAGTGGTGGATCAAGGGCCAGGATCTAAAGCTCTTAAAATGGCAAAAATAGAAGATTGGAACTTGTCACCTATATGAGAGGTGACAAAATCATCCAATCGCTACTTTGAGTGGCGACTAGCCTAGAGATTCCATTTTTCGCGTCATTCGGTGAATTGCTACCTAAAAGACAAGGAAATCTGCCACGTCAGCTAGTCGCTTGTACATGTGGCAATGAGCTACTAAAAAGGCATAATTTTGAAAATCAAGATCATAAAATATCCATTACGAATCTATTGTCAAATATTAACCAAATCAATCCTGAAAAATCATACTCGTAATTGAAAGATATTTTAAATTAATTTTCAAATTCAAAATCCACTTAAAATGTTAAGTAAATTGGATTTAAAAATCAAATCTTTAATAATTACAAGAAAACTCAATTAAAATCAATGATGTATTTGATTTAAAATAGATTGGTAATCATTTGGATATTTTGGATTTTATCTTTATTTTTTAGCATTATCATGACTTAAATATAAGCTATAAAAAATATTTTGATAACTTATCATAAAATCACTTTTTTGGTAAAAATAAAGATAACTGACCTTAATTATCAAGTCATTCAAATTTCTAGAATTTTCTGTAATTATTTGACATTTATAATGATTTGTATGATATGCATAGATATTTAAATATTAGAAAATTATAGAAATTATAATAATTATAAGAAAAATCATAATAACAATTATAAATATTCCAAATATTATATTAAAGCCTACGATGACAAAATATGTGGAGAAAGTGATCCAAGATTCTCGTCACCTATTCATGTGGCGACGAGACTCGTTGCCTCCCAACGTGGTAACTAGACTCATTGCTTCTCAACATGGCAACTATACTTGTCGCCTCTCAACATAGCAACTAATCTTGTCGCCTTTTATGTTGGTAACTAGTCTTTTTGCCTCTCAAGGTGACAACTTCTTGGTTTTTTTGCATTTTACACGTTGTCTTTTATCTCAATTCGCAAAGATGCATTAAAAACCCAGAAAGACACAGAAATTCGATGGGAAAATTTGAAAGATTTGTTGCTTCTCAATGTGGCAACTAGTCTTGTCGCCTATCATGTTGGTAACTAGTCTTATGGCCTCTCAAGGTGGCAATTTCTTGGTTTTTTTGCATTTTACCCCCTATCTTTTATCTTAATCCGCAAAAATGCATTAAAAATCCGAAAAAAACATAGAAATTCCATGGAAAATCTGGAAGAAGCTTAGAGCTCTTTAGCCATGCGATTTGGGGCTCCTCAAGGGTTCCTATCCTAGGTGAACTCTAAGAAATGCGAAAATGGGATATCTATAGATGCCCCTCCTTGGAGTTAATATTGAAACAAGATTGGCTCTAAGGTAAGAATGATATCCTCATTGAGTATTTCTTGAAATAGGGAGCTCACTCTCAAATGATCCGCCACAGATTCCAAAAAAAATCCACACCTATTGGTTTCAGGACATGGTCGCATTGCCAAAAAAATGAGAGGATGAACTGACTCAGTTTCGGGACATAGTCGTACAACCGAGTGATTCAATCAAACTAAGGGATGCCGTCATATTGAAGGCTCAGGCATGGAAGGGTCAAGCTAGGGCTATGTGTTGCAACCAGTATCGAAACTTGTCAACCATGTAGAGTGACATTTAAACGAGGCAGAAACTAAGATGATCATGGGGAAATTACTCGATCGCCAGTCGAAAAGAAAAGGTAGCTAAAGATGTCGTCATATTGAAGGCTCAGGCATGAGAGGGTCAAGTCGGAGCTATGTGTCGCAGCCGATGTCGAGACCATGTCAACTATGTAGAGTGACACTTCAATGAGGCAGAACTAAGGTAAATAAAAAATTGTTTGTTGTGGCTTCTTGTTTGAGAGTTTTCCCGAATTGGATAGGTTGGGACCTGAATAAGGCTTTAGGAGGGTCACAGGTTCTAAGGGTTTTTAACACACATGAAGAACATTGCTCCATCAGTGCTCCACTTCCAATGCATGAATCCTAAATGCATGGATGCATGGCTCAAGCAAACAAATGCAAATGCAAGGTCAATCATTCAATGCAATGAATGATCCATATGGTAGGTTAGGCCGGTAGGGTACTATGGTCCCTTGCCATATAGACATATGCAAGATGCAAGATGCATGATGCAATTCATTATGGTCAAGTGTTTTCCATCTTCGAGTGTGTCTAGCACTCTCAGGAAAGGATTGTCGTCCTACAACTCAACTTGGTAGGTAAAAGAGTTCTATGATTAAAGAACCAGATGAGGGAGTGAACCCTTCCTTTGCCAAACCGAGGTTTTGCCTCTTAGTCAGAGTTGTGTGTCTCTATACACGGTCAGGACTCCCAAGGCGGGAGTTCGTTCTCGGTGGGACTTTGTATACCGCCACGGTGGGACTTGATGTAGTGCCATGATGGGGCTTGATGTACTAACACATGGTGGGGGATGGAACCTGCACACTCAATAAACATGTTAGTAATCAAAGACATACCTTTCCTTACCTTAGAGGGTTGGCTAAGTTGCCTAGGAAGGTATTGTAATGCTATCCTTTACTCCCCTATACTTATGATTAGGTAAAGGGAATTAGTCTTTGCCTTAGCTGGGAGATGGAAAATCGGAGCCCAGTGGACTCCAATAGTGAGTCATTCGTGGATGCTCTAATATAATTGCGGGGTAATGTCTTTGTGGGGTAAAACACACCCAAGTTGTGAAGGCACGCTTGAGTAGGACGTCTTAACTCCAAAAATTTGGTGGATCAACAGTTGCATCACCAACCAGTCCAATTCCAATTTCCTTATTTTGTTTTGACTTGTAGGTAGGGTGAATGGCACTACTTATTATATTTTTGGTTTTTCTTGTTTTTTTGAATTTTTGGAATTTTATAATATTTTTTTGATTTTTGAATTTCCTTTTTTTGAATTTTTGAATTTTTTTGGAATTTTTTTAAATTTTCAGATTTTTTTAATTGATTGATGATGATGATGACTACAGTCACAACCCTCCCTCTTATGCATTTAGCATCACTGCCTTGTATTATCCAAGGTGAGAGAGTTGTCCCTTTCATCATGCCTTGGCCTATCGAGGACTTAGGACTTTGTATTAGCTTTAGTTGATTATTACCTCCATTATTTACTTAGTCCATGAGTTTCTAGGGTTTTCCTGCCTCGTGCCTATTTGTGTGGAAGAGTGGGAGGAGACTCAAGGTTCAATTGGCTTTCGGCATTGGTTATAACCTTTGTGTCGCTCGCCAGTGGTTGACCCTAATGCGTTTATAGCTAAACTAGGGATTTTGGCTTATTTTTCTTTTTCCTTTTCTTTTGGGGTTCCCTTCTTAGGTTATTTTTCTATAGATGCCCGTCCATCACTGCCTTCTCAAATTTATGTTATGATGGCACATCTACTTATTCGTTAATTGTCTCATCCCGTTTTGAGTACTTGCCCATCACTGTCTTCTCTGAGTTATGCTATAACGACGTACCCTACTTTTCGTGCACTCTGTAGGCACCTCATATGCTTGTAATTGGACCTTAAACCTAGACCTAGTCTAAAACCATAGACCCAGCCAAAACCCTAGGCTTGGCAAGCCACTTCCCACTCCACCATAACAACCCTAACCACTTCCCACTCTACCATAACAACCCTAACTACTTCCCACTCCACCATGACAACCCTAACCACTTCCCACTCCACCATGACAACCCTAACCACTTCCCACTCTACCAGAACAACCCCAAACTAACCATAACAACCCATAACAAACTACCTAGCCATTGGAAGCCTATAAATACCCTTCCATTTTCAAGAGAAAAAAGGGGGGAAAAAGGAGAGAAAAAAACTTAGAAAATTTAAGAGGAGAGCAACGAAAGAGTTTTCTTCCAACTAGAGTCACCAAAGGAGTCTCAGATCACAGAGGAAGCTCAGAGAGAAGAAGAAATCAAGTTCAGGCTAGGTCCGGCGAGCTCCAGCGGTCTCCGGCGACCTCCTCCACTACCAGCTCAGGGAAGCCCCAATCCTTGTCTAATTCCGATCAATTTCAGTCCTTTAGGTCCTCCTTTACCTTCCCCAATCGATTCCAGTAGGGCCAGGTGGCTGCCATGGCCGGAATCAGTGGATTTTTGGGTCGTTGGACTTGATTTTCCGGTGAGGGAAGGGGGGGCACGAATCCAATGTGTGATTCGTGCCTTGGTGAGTGTATTTTGGTTAGGATAGACCCTCTCTTGCTTCTCCACCCCTCTGGACACCGCGACATCCACTCTAGAAGCCTCCAAGAGAAGCTCGTCGGATGTGCCTTCACCGTCGCTGGAGAAGAAGGTGAACAGTGAGGATCGACCGAGCGTTTCGCTCATTGCAGCACCTCTCCGAGCATCAGGAAACCATCCTCTACTCTCCCCTTGCACTCTAGAAGCTTTGTCACCCCGATTCAAGCACCTAACGACCTCCGCAGTCGTCGTTGTCGGAGCCGAACTAGAGCTCGATCAGGAGGAGGAGGAGTAGCGCCTTTTCTTGCCTTGGTGTGGTGAGAATTCTTCCTTTCCGCTCCCTCAACCTTCCTAGAGCCCTGGACCGCCACATCGGAGCCTCCAATAACCCTTTCTTCCCCGTTGTCGTCACTAGAGTCATGACACCGGCGAGTGAGGTGGGAGGAAGACTAGGGTCGCTCGCTGTTAAATCAGAGCCGTTAGATCTTTCCCCTTTCTTCCTTCTTGCTCACTGTGGGTTTGGATGCTTGATTAGGCATCAGGAAGGCCTAGAAAGGCGTCCTAGATGGCCGTCGACGGTGAGGTTCCGTCGTCAGCGGTCGTCGTTCTTTTTAAAAAAAAAATAAAAGTTTCTTTAAAAAAAACTATGTTTCTTTTCTTTTCTTTACAACCAGGTCCTTTTATTTTGCATTTAAGCCCCTACATTAGTTTTTTAATCATTTTAATAATGATTTGTTTTGGAAAATTGCAGTGTGACCCTTGTAAATTTCTTTTAATGGTTCACAGGCATTAAATTTTGACATAAAACCCTCTTATTTAGTTTTCATTCATTTTAAGTCCATAATTTGCACAAAAAACCCTAAACTTCATTAAAATTGTTTTGGATGAATGTTTTGCTAGCGTAATTGCAAACATAACCCTGCAGATTCAAATTTTTTACCCAAATGTTCTCAGAATTGCATTTTAAACCCTAAACTTCACTGATTTCACACTGAATGCATGTTTCTAGGGTAAATTTGTAGAATAGTCCTTGAAGTTCCATGTTTTCAAACATAAGTCCATTATCTTGCACATTTAACCCTGAATTTCTTTAGAATTGCATTAAATACATGGTTTACTGAAAAAATTGCAGATTAAACCCTAGGAATCTTGATTTTGATCAAAAATGCACTATTTTGCACATTTAACCCCGAACTTTTTTAAAATTGCATAAAATGTGTTTTCCTTAGCTTTTTACTGATATAACCTTGGAGACTTTAGTCTTCACTTAGGACATGTAGTTTTTGCACAGAGGCCCCTAGAAATTTACATATTTTACACTTGCTTTCATTTTGTACATTTTTTTACACTTTTTTTTATGCATGTCTCCTCATGCCTTCTTTCTTGCATCATGCACACTTTTCCAACTTCTTTCAAAATTAGTTTTCACATTATTTCCCGGATTTCTTCTGATTTTCATGATTTTGATTTGATTTAGATTTCCATCACCCGAAGGCGTACATTAACAGGCTTAACAATGCTGACATTGACCCGAATGAGGATTATTTTCTCCTATTTGATTTTCCTAGATTTCTTCAAGTTTCTGCTGATTTGTGTGATGCTCTCCAAGTATTCCCAATTTTCATGTTTTTCCTTATCGCCCATGGGCGTACTGTAAAGTGGCATTTTCAATGCCTACATTGTCCCTTTGATTATTTTCCTTATTATTTCTTTTTGTTCATTTCTTCTCTTTGATATGGCATGTTTTCGCATTCATCTTAGGCATGTGCATTCAGAGTAGACAAGCATACACACAACAGACCATTAGCAAGCAGGAAACCTAGAAAGACTGAATTCTTTGGGTGCATGGGGGTGCCTAACACCTTCCCTATCGTAACAAAAATCCTTATCCTTTATTTGGCCTGCTTTGATTTGTGCACTACATCCATTAGGCACAGAGCATACATGTGTTTTGATCACATTGATTTCTTTAGGTTTTTTTCCTTTGTGTTTAGTTTTCCTCGTCTTTCCATTAAAAGACTAGGTGGCAACTCCTTTTCCTTATCCATTTCTTATCTTTCCTTTGTGTTTCCGAATCTAGTCTCCTTCTTCGGATTCACCATCTTCACCGTGACAATATCGAGACTCCTTTTGTGTTTCCACGCACCTTGGAGAGTCGTGCAGGGTTCCACCCACATGGTCACAGGAACTGGCGACTCCACTGGGGATAACCAGATTCTGGCTTGCATTTTGGTTTTCTTACTTGCTTGGCATTGATCTATACCTTGTGTTTGTTTGCTTGTTCTACTTGTTTGTACATATTTGACTATACATGCTTTTTTACACGATTGCTATGCCACCACACATGCACATGACTTGATTTATGCCTTTTGTTGTGATGCATGCTTTTCTTCACTTACTTACGAGCACTACAATAGCACATGCCATGCTCATGCCTTTTGCTTGTTGATTGAGTGTTTGGATGCCATGATTGTGTGTTTTCTTCCCTTTTCTTTTTTATATTTACCATGATTAGGAGAGTAGAGACATGTTTGCCTTCTTTCCTGGTTAAAATAAAACACACAAACTCAGACAAACAAATAATAAGGCACAACTAGAGACAAATGCTCATAATCCCCTTGGCTTAATAAAACGCAAGTAAAAGACACAAAAGCATATTGCATGATTGATCATATAGGGCATGCATCTTCTCCTCGAGTCCACCCACAGTTTGCAATGGATAATTCTAGTAGCCCGTTCTATAGCTTTGGCGTAGGGCATGCTGCTAGTTTGTCCCCCCTTGTCCAAGGTTGTGTCGGTGTTAATAGAGGGTACAACTCCATGCTACTGTAGGAGACGAGGCCACCAACGCACCACCCGTTCACTACCTACGCTTTGGCCTGGATTTAGAATGGGAACCTTACTTTTCTGACCAGAGTCAAAACCTAAACCCATGAGTGCGTCCCGTGTGCTCAATCCCATATGGGACATGCTTGGTGAGAGTGCATATTAGTAGCATTCATGTGCATGTGTGCCATTCATACCACCCTAATGAACAATTGCATAGCTCACTTGTTTCTTTTGTTTTTCTACCTTTTCCGATTTGCTAACACATTAGGTTTTTTTTTCCTCTGTCAGGTGTAGAGTGTTGTGTGCGAGTTCCTAGGCCAGAGCTCGGGAGTTCCTTTCAGTGTCCTCAGTCTTGAGGCACTGTTCTCGACTGTCCTTCCCTGAGCTATCCGTCACTTTTGACGATAGCTCCTCGTAGGTGTTGTCCTCTAGTTTGTAATCGCAGCCCCATCCTTACCCATTCGCAGTCCATTATAGCCCAACGAGCCTTAGAGAGCTTTGTACCAGTTGCTCAAAAGGGGATCCCTATTTCTGCCCCTCCTTCCTCCTTTACTTTGACATCTGTCACTTCACTTGCACTCCATGGCAGCCACTTCCAGGCACATGGAGTTCCCTGTCCTCCAGTTTCGGGACACTAGTAAATCCTGTCTGGAGCCCGTGACTGAGGCAGCTACTATGACCACCACTAGGGCATCTGATTTGATAATGTCCTGTCCTTCGGTTGATTCAGCTCCACTTGACACATAGTTGGCTGCGATGGCTTCATCTGTAGGAACTCAACCCGCCGAATCTTTGAACCTACAGCCCGCTTTGACATCTCTTTCGCTTGCTCTTTCGGCCCTCGGTACTACTACCGATGGTTCTCTTACCGTGCAGTCTCAGTAGCTTCTGGCTCTTTCGTAGAGGCTACAAAGCATGGCCTTCTCTTTGGATCCTACTTTGATTGCACCTATTTGTCCTATACCGGAGGATCCATCTCCGCCTGCTCAGGCATTTCATGATGCACCAGTTACAGCACCACCGCAGCCGTTGCCACAGCTTCTCACTGTTTCGACGACAGGTGCCACTTCTTTGCCATTAGCACCTTCACCATTGTACACACAACATATTCCTCTATCTGTTGGTGGTCAGCCTTTTAGGCTGGCAGGAGTACAACAGCCTGTTAACCCGGCCATACTAGTTCAGCAATTATTGCTCCAACATACAACACCACTCCTGGCACAACATACTGTTATTCCTGCACCCTTGCATCAGGTACAGGCCTTAGCATTAGTTCCACCACAAACCACACACCTGCATGGGTACGCTGGTCATCATGTCACGATACCAAGTGACGAGATGATAGATCCAATGGAACACATGGGTGCTGTAGATACACTGTATGCAAGACCTACCCTAGCTGCACCGTCAATGTCAGCAGCAACCCCAGATGCACTTCTCACTAGGATGAATGACTTGGAGAGAGCATTACGACAAGTGCAGGGCGGGGATCGCCAGTCTTACACCTTCCGTTCCTCTAATACTTTCTAGAGGTTGTACTCCCTCCGAACTTTCACATCCTGGAGCATGAAAAGTACAATGGAAAAGGCTACCCAATCTCGCATCTTAGGGCGTATTGCAGTGATCTTGCTCAGTTGCAGGCTGACGAGAGACTGCTTATTCGCCTCTTCCAGAAGAGCCTCATAGGTCCGACTTTAAAGTGGTTCACATCTCTAGATATGACTACCATGAAGACCTGGAATGATCTCAGCCAGGCTTTTCTGGAGTAGTATTCATTCAATCTCGACATGGTCTCAAAGAGCGAGAACCGAGTCGCCACAAAGCAGAAGTTCCACGAGCCATTTGGGGAGTACGTCGGGCGCTAGTGAGCCCTCACCTTATAGGTTCACATAGACCATCTGACGAGGAGTCTATCGAGATAATAATCCAAGGGGCACAACCAGCCACCAGGGCCTTGCTAGGCATTCAACCCATTTCCACTTTTGCATCCCTGATCAAAGCTAGCACCTGTGTCAAGAGTGCACTACATAATGGAAGCTTTCCTGCATTAGCGGCAGTCACCACGCAGACCATGGCTTCAGGAGGAACCAACAACAACAATGGCAGCGTCAATGGATCCAACACTGGGTATGTAGGGAAGAAGGATACTGCCAAGAATGCTGTGGCATATGTAGGAGCTCCTGTTATGCCATTTAGTGTGGTGGGCTCACTAGCACAGAGTCAGGTAGTCTATACCCCTGCACCTAGGGCACCATGCACATCATAAATCACCACCACCATTGAGCCAGTCTACCAGCCCGCACCAGCAAGGCAGGGGCGCAACCTAGGACCGAGACGACCTCAACAACCTGAGAGAGATTACACTCCTCTGGTTGAGCCATTGAGTGTCGTGTTTCCTAAAGTTGCATCACTTTTGAGGCCCCTGGAAGTTCGCCCACCATTGAACCCACTTCTGCGGTGGTTTAAAGCGGATCTATACTGCAGTTATCATAGAGCCATGAGGCACTCTACGGATAACTGCTTTACACTCTGAGGCGCAATTCAGGAATTAATTGACCAAAAGGTTATTGTTATCAACACAGAGGAGGTAGAGTCTGCGCCCGCTGCACCAACACCCCATTCCTCTGCATCAGCACATAGTAATATAGTCAACCGACCATTGCTTGAGCATGCACTTGGAACTTCAGGAGTTCATCTTTTTTCTTCTGATGAGGCTGCACCTTTTGACCCTTCCCTTCTCATCCATGACATCTCAGATCATTTTTATTATCAGCTCAACCAGTCTTTTATTGAAGCTTCCAGTTCTATAATCGATATGATCCAGCTAACTACCAGACCAAGGTGCACAGCTGCAAAACCTACCATGCAATCCACTTCATCAACAATCAGTTTGCTAGCCAAACCAAAACATGACCTGATCCACCAAATGCCAATACCCACTTCACTAGCTCTAGTCCCAATGGAATTGAAGGCCCATGCTCCCATGGTCATTAACTTGACTCAGGATACTCACCGTATGCCTTATAGTTACACCACAGAAATGGGCGCTGAGGTAATGCGATTAGGATGGGTGTACAAGGCCTCAATTCCGGCAAGTAAGCCCAGCCAACCCACAACTTCGTCTTCGCAACCAAAGAGCCAGATTCCCAGTCATAACCCTGAAGAGGCAATCCCAAGAGATAACCCCACCACTACCAAGGTAGATTCACTTGTGGCTGACATCACAGGCTAATTAAAGAAAGTTAAAGTAGATATTTCCATTTGGGACCTAATCCATACGTCAGTTGAACACTGGGAGGCCTTTCTCAGAGTTTTCTAGGCCGCCCATGTTTCCCCAACAATAAAACCATCAGCCTTGGAATGTATGGTAGGGATGATAGCTGCGCCGCAGGTGATTTCCTTCTCTAGCTCAGAACTACCCCCGGTAGGGACCAATCACAGCCAACCCCTGTTCATCACAGTGCAATATCAAAATTTTCACGTTCCTCTTACTTTGGTGGATAATGGGGCCGGTTTAAATGTTTGTCCTTTGCGAATTACAAATCAAGTCGTCTTTAAATCCGAGGACATTACCCCAACCGTGAAAGGAATGACGGCGTTTGACAACACACACCATGATGCTCTAAGGATTTTAATCATTCCTCTAATCATTGGTCCTACCTATTTCGAGGTTGAGTTTTATGTTGTTGACCATGAGCCATCCTTCAATTTCTTGCTTGGGCACCCTTGGCTCCACAAGCATCAGGTTATCCCCTCAACTCTTCACCGAATGATTAAGTTCCATTAGAACAACGACATCGTTGTTGTAATGGCGAGAAATCTGGAAAAGGAGAAGGTTGAGGCAGTCTCTTTGGTATCTCTCCAAACCATCCATTTTGACCCCAAGCCTTTAGATGTACTATACCATGTCGACCGCTTTGAGTCGATGAATTTCATTCTGATTCTTGAGCATGCCAGCCATTTGGCTGCTTTTGGCAATCCTTTCATTATGGTCGAGAATATGTGTCAGAGGTGGGGGTACGAGAAAGGAGCACCGCTCAAGCAGAATGGTCAAGGAATCGCCGAACCAATTGCCGCAAAGAAAAGACGAGAGTTCGAAGGACTCGGATACGAGTGGAAACCGCAGGATGGATTCTCGAGACGTCGTAAGTTCCGAAAGCTCATTATTCCATAGGGTTTAACTAACTTTGTTAGTGTCGGATTGCTAGATCCCAATTAGAGTCTTGTTCTTATAGAGGCTGAACAGAGTAAACCAATCAACGGATCAGAGTGGATATGTGTTGAGGACTACTACTCTAAGGAAAGGGTCGCGGATTGTATAACAGATTCGACATCGTCCTTTCCACCAGGGACAGTTATACTGGCGTTGCCACCTCCAAAGCCAGCCGAAGGTCTTCCTGCAGATCTAGCTACAGTCTCAACTTCAACAAGAGTAGCCTCAGGTTATAATTAAATCAGAATGGCAGAAGAGGATATGGAGAAAATGTCCTTTATCACCCCATGGGGAGTGTTCTGTTACAAAGTTATGCCATTTGGGCTCAAGAACGTTGGGGCCACATATCAAAGGGCGATGACAACATTGTTCCACGATCTCGTGCACAAGGACATCGAGGTTTATGTGCTTGTTTAAGGAAGCTGTTCAATCGCTTGCGAAAATATAAGCTGTGGTTGAACCCCAACAAGTGTGTATTTGGTGTGTCATCAGGCAAGCTACTAGGTTATATCATCAGCCAAAGAGGAATTGAGGTAGATCCAAACAAGGCTAAAGCCATCATCGAGATGCCTCCTCCAACAATAGAAAAAGAAGTCCGAGGGTTGCTGAGGCGATTGTAGTATATCAGCCGGTTCATTGCCCAATTGACACCAATTTGTGAGCCGATCTTCAAGCTCTTAAGGAAGAATGCACAGATCCGCTAGAGTGAAGAATGTCAAGAAGCTTTCAACAAAATCAAGAAGCTCTTGGTAGGGCCACCAGTTTTAGTTACTCCAACACCAGGGCATCCTCTGTTGCTCTATTTGTCATTAACACAACATTCAATGGGCGCAGTCTTGGGTCAACATGATGAAACAGGCCGCAAGGAGAGGGCCATTTATTATTTGAGTAAAAAGCTCAATGATTGCGAAGTTAAGTACACCGTAATCGAAAAAGTCTGCTTATCCCTCATCTGGGCCACACAACGCCTGAGGCATTACATGATGGCATATCCAGTTCTATTGCTGTGCGGACATGGCCCTATGAAATACCTGTTTCAGAAACCTACGCTGGTGGGTAGATGCGTCAAGTAGAAGGTGCTCTTATCTTAGTTTGATATCACTTTCGTCACTCAGAAATCTATGAAGGCGCAGGTCGTGGCAGATCACTTAGCAGATTTACCCTTGCCAGGGTATCAACCCTTGCAGACTTAGTTCCCTGATGAGGATATACTGTTTGTCATGGAGGAGGCTGAGCGAGTAGATCCTCGAGACAAAGAGAGGTGGCATCTTTACTTTAATGGTGCAGTTAATAGAAGAGGCATGGCATCGGTGCAGTATTAGAGACCCTGCAAGGCCAGATGATCCCACTTGCTCGAAAGTTAACCTTTGTGTGCACCAATAATGTGGCAGAGTACGAGGCAAGTATTCTTGGCTTGCTGGCTGCATTAGAACATGATGCGCAGAAACTACATGTGCATGGCGATGCCATGTTAGTCATTTCACAAGTTAAGGGTAACTAAAGAATAAAGGACTTGAAACTGGTGCCATACCACAACCACCTCCTAAGGCTAATGGCCGAGTTTGAGGTAATACGTTTTTCCTTTATAAATAGGGCCAAGAATACCTACGCAGATGCACTAACCACTCTCACATCCTTGTTGTCCATACCAAAGGATGACACGGTGAAAGTGTCAGTAACCTGCACAGACCAGTCGGCACACTGCATGAGCATAGAAGAAGCAGAGCTCCCATGGTATCATGACATTAAAGTCTATTTGGAAACCAGGGGTCACCATCCAGATGCATCAGCGACAGATAGGAAGACTATGGTCCGACTGGCTTCAAAATATGTGCTTGGAGCAAGTCACTTGTACAGAAGGTCTTACAATCAGATGCTTCTACGTTGTTTGGATAAAAAGGAGGTCGATATAGTAATGTTGCAAGTGCATGCTGGGACATGTGGACCACACATGAATGGGGTATTATTGGCCAAGAAAATAATGTTACAAAGTTATTTCTGGTCAACCATGGAGACGGACTACTGTCAGTTTGTGCGAAGATGTCACAATTGTCAAGTCCATGGCAACTTCTCATGCACCCCCATAGTAACTCCACAACATGTTGTTGCCCTGGCCTTTTTCAACATGGGGAATAGACGTTATCGGAGCTATCCACCCAACAGCTTCTAATGGACATCAGTACATCTTGGTAGCTATTGATTACTTTACTAAATGGGTGGAGGCAGCTTCTTACAAGACAGTGACCGCCTCTGTGACTGAAAAGTTCATCAGGAACAATATCATTACTCGGTATAGGGTCCCGCAATCAATCATCTTTGGTAATGGAACAAATTTCACAGCCAAAAGGGTCAAGGATTTCCTACAAGAATTCCATATCAGACATCACAGGTCCTCCCCCTACCATCCTCAGATGAATGGGACTGTGGAATCTGCCAATAAGAATCTAACTAAGATTCTTAAAAAGATGGCGGAAACACAGAAGGACTGGTATGACAAGCTCCCATATGCTTTGTGGGCTTACAGAACATCAGTCCGGACTTCAACTGGAGCAACTCCATATTCTCTAGTGTATGGTATGGAAGCAGTCCTACCTATAGAGGTGGAGATACCATCGCTCGATGCTTTGAAAGAAGCAGAGTTGGAGGAGGCAGAGTGGATTAAGGACCGCATTGTTCAACTAAACTTAATAGATGAGCATCGATTGCAAGCTATGCATCATGCGCAATGCTATCAAAAATGCATGGCCAAAGCATATCAGAAGAAGGTTCGACCTAGAAGTTTCTTGCCAAGGGACTTGATCTTGCGAGCTATACACCTCCCTGATGGTCGTGGCAAGTTCAAACCCAACTGGCATGGACCATTTGTGGTCAAGCAGGTCTTCTTTGGAGGAGCAGTAATCCTAGAGGACATCGACCACGTCGAATAGTCGGAGCCAGTTAATTCATGCTACCTGAAGAAGTATTATCAGTGATCATAAATAGTGTGTCCACACTCTGCAACACTACCATTTTTCTCCATGCATGCATGAATTCATTTTATCAACGTTTTTCTACATCCATGTAGCCTTGCATCTCAACACATATTAACTCCCATTCAATATATGCATATATAGGCAGATGATCGTCATCATCATCACATGCATGGATCTTAGCCTGGTGATGATAAGCGGAATGAACTTGCCATTGTTGGGAATGCGTAGCACCTCCTCAGGTAGATACTATTCAGGTAGTCGAGGGGGTGAGGGAGTCACCTTTCATCGTGAGTTGGGCGAAGTATCCAAGCCGCTCAAGGACCCTACACCTCCCAGAGGGAGATAAAATGTTAGGAGTGAGAATGAGAGTGTGAGAAATAAAATAAAAAAATACATATGTGAAAGGACATAAAAGAATTAGAAGACAGAAGTCGCAGATAGAAGTCAGCCCTAAAGAGAGAGGTGTGATGGGTAGCACTGTCCCTACAATTTATCTTGGAAAGGAGTTGGAGTGAATACCTGGAAAGCATGTTCCAAAAGGGCCTCGCATACCCTTTTAACAGCAGCAGCTCACCACCATAGACTAGGTACCTATTACCTCCAAGCTAGGGATAGGGTGAACCCACATGCCTATGAGGGAGAAAGAATAAAGAAATAAAATAAAAAGCAAGGGTATGGTCCAGTGGGGTTTGGAATGGTGCTCAAGACACAATATTGCATTTTCAGAGAACCACTTAAAAAACTAGGGGCTTGGATAGAGTCTTGTGAGGATTGGAGCTACCATTCCCTTGTAGACATGGCGATAAGCATTCCAATGCTAATGGCGCTAATAAGATCCCACAAATCATTCAGCATGCATGCATTCTTCTCATAAACATCATCTTAAAGCATTGTAGAGTCTAATTTGGTTCTTTTAGCTGGGGTAGGATAACAGCTTTCAGCTTAAGAGGATCAGGTGGACATCGCCTAAACTAGGGGCATGCAAGCTGCTCTTATTGGTTAGGGCCATTTTTGTCAAACTAGGGGCATGTCAGTTGTCCTATGGTTAGACACACTGAGCTAGTACTCAACCAGGGGCATGTAAGCTGCTCTTATTGGTCAGGGCCATTCTTGTCAAACTAGGGGCATGTCAATTGTCCTATGGTGAGACACATTGAGCTAGTACTCGACCAAGGGCATACAAGTTGCTCTTATTGGTTAGGGTCATCCATGTCAAACCAAGGGCATGTCAGTTGTCCTATGGTTAGGCATATTGAGCCAATACTCGACTAGGAGGCATGTTAGCTGCTCTATAGGTTTAGGATCTCTGTAATCTACTAGGGGGCATTCCAGCTACCTCATTTGGCTTCCTAAGCACCTTATGAGGGTTCTGTCATCAATCAATCATGATCATCAAGGTTTGATGGTGTAGACACCCTAATTTTCCAATTTTGCATGAATGGAAAGGTGGTGGCTGGGATATTAACCACAAATATACCAATTATAGCCCATTAGGCCCACAAGACCCACTTGGGCCCATGAAAGCCTACTTTAGGCCCACAAAGCCCACGTAGGCCCATTAGGCCCATAAAGCCCACTTGGGCCCAATTTAGCCCACTTTGGCCCCAAAGCCCATGGAAGCCAACAATAAACAATTCAGCCCATTTCCTTTCTTTTTTCTTCCAACCCAACACCCAATTTCTTCTTCTCCATTTTCATTTATCTTCCTCACTCACTGATTTTTAACAACTCCTCAACCCATCCCTCTCATCACACCATTTTTTCTTAAAATCTAGCCACTGAACCCATCTCGTCCTATTGGACTCACCAGCCATTGAGCCATGCTCCTCCAACACAAGCCACCCGTGAGCCAGTGCCACTGGACCAAAGCCGCCGCTACAGGCTTGGATCGCCGTTGATCTTTGTCGACGCGTAAGGGGACAGAGAGGGCATGGGGGACAGTAGGCTGTTAAGTGGTTGAGAGTTGAGTTAGTTGGCTGGAGAGGTTAGCAGGCTGTTGGGCTGTTTGTTGGTGTTTGTTACGCGCAAGTGGGTTGTTAAGCCACCGTCGACCTCACCTATAAATAAAGGGGTACAGAGCGAGAATGGGGGACGAGGAGAAAAAGAAAAAGGAGAGAGGAGAGACCCTAGAGCTCGAAGGTGTTTTCTCGTGACATTCCAGAGCACGATAGCCAGCTCCGGTCGTCCGCACCACTGCAAAACTAGGTACGCCTTCCTCTCACCTCCTATGCCTCAAATTCTAGACCCCTAGGATCCCTAGAGTCTTCTCGAGTCGATTCCGATCGATCCAGAGGGTGTCTCTGGTCAGAATTAGCCCCTAGGCCTCACCGAAGCTATTTTCCGGTGGCCTAGGTGGGGGAGCTGGTCCAGGACACGGTCCTGGCCTCCGAGAGTTGTCCCTTCCTCATTGGATCCCCCTCTCGCTTTTTTGCTCCTCTGCATGCCGTTTTGCCACTCCTCAAAACCTCCACCAGAAGCTCACCGAAGTCGCGCCACGTCGCCGTCGCCGGAGAAGACGACTGGAGCCAGAGATGAACACCGAGCCTCCAGCCCCATCGTGCCGCTCCAAGCCTGTAGAAAGTTTCCACAATGCCTTGCGAAGCCTCTGGAACTACGTCACGAGCCGTCGATCATCACAGCGACCAAGCTCGCCATAGAAGAACACGACGATGGCCGTCAGAGCTCCCCTCCGCATCATCGTCCTCCATTTAGCTCCTAGAGAAGGGAAAAAGCTCCTCTCGATGCCCCGATGCCTCCACGACAGCTGGATCGCCACGTCGCAGCATGCCAGAGGCTCCTTCTTCCCCGACGTCGTCGCCGGAGCACCTCCACGACGAGGGAGGTGGGAGGCTCGCTCCCATCGTTAGCTCTTCGATCCACTCCGATGGATCTTCTCCCCTCTCCTTCCTCTTGCTTCCTGTGGGGTCTGATCTAAGATCAGACCACGGGAAGGCCTTGTGTGCCCCCTCCGGCAGTCGTCGGCGACGGAGTT
>JAMKQA010003227.1:0-19271 GCA_024699735.1 Posidonia australis
TTGGGTTTTTGGATTAATTAAGGTTTTGAATTTTTATTAATTAAGGTTTTCAATGGATTTTCACTTTAATTAGGGTTTTTACTTATTTATTTGGATTTTTAAGTGATTTGATTTGAATTAAGCTTGAATTTGGGTTTTTGTCCTATTTAATGGATTTTAATTTCTTTTCACTTGATTAAGGTTTAAAATTTTGATTAATTAGGGTTTTATTGGATTTTAAGTTGATTTAAGTTGGTTTTAAGTGGATTAGGGTTTTTTGTTGGATTTTTAAATCGATTTGATCAAATTTTATTTAAGTAGGGTTTTTATTAGGGTTTTATGGGATTTTAAGTTGATTTAAGTGGGTTTTAAGAAGATTAGGGTTTTTACCGGATTTTTAAGTGGATTTGATTTGATTTTGTTTGATTAAGTTCTTTATTAGGGTTTTGTTGGATTTTAGCTGGATTAAGTGTTTTATTTGTTTTTCAGTGGATTTTAAGTTGGATTAAGTGTTTTATTCGGTCAGGTGGGCTAGTGTGGGTCTGATTGGGACCTATATGGGCTAGGATGTTGGTAGTCGTGACCAGAGCATCAACCAGAGGAGTCTGCTGTTAAGTGACTTCAAAATTGGGGTGTCTACAGATGCCCCTCCCTGAGCGAGGTCGATGGAACAGAGACCGATGATCAGGGTTGACAAGACACCCCACTTGAGTCCGCGGGAGAGTAGTATTTGCAGTGGGGCCGTGAGCCACTTATTCGACGGATGCGCCAAAAAGTCATGACTCGAGGCCCATGCAAAATGCAAATGCAAAGGATGACCCTGATGCTAGGTAATGCATGAAGATGATGCTGAAAATGAGTGGGTAGCTCAGCTCTCGGAGGGGAGTGTGAGAGACTTCCCTACTCGCACCAAAGTGTGCCCAGACAAGTCTGTCAGACTCATTAGCCTGGGGGAAACTTGGCGAAAAAACGGACCTTCCGGCGCAAGACGATGCATGGCAAGATGCCAGACTTGCCGACCGAGGACAGACTGATGACAGATGTCAAGGGGGATCAGCCCAAAAGAAGGGGCACTAGATACGACTTCAAACCTACAAGCTAAAGGATAGGACATGGTAAATTGACAGACCTACCGACCAGATAGTTAGGGTTATCAGCCCGTTGACGATTTGACGGACTCGTCACCGGATAGTTAGGGCAATCAGCCTGATAGCGAGTTGACGGACTCGTCATCGGATAGTTAGGGTTATCAGCCCAATAGCGAGTTGACGGACTCGTCACCGGATAGTTAGGGCTATCAGCCCGAAAATGAATTTAGCACTACATCTAGAAAATACCTGATAGCGACTAACAAAGTAGGATAGCAAGAACAGTAGCTGAGAAGCTACTAGTAATGACGAAAGGCAGGACACCGAATACATCCACTGAGAAGCAGGCAGTGACGGTTCGGAAAAAAGGACAGATGAAGTAGTCAACCGAGAAGCAATCGGTGATAGTTCGAAATGCAGGATACCGAATACGTCCACCGAGAAGCAGCCGGTCACGGTTCAGAAAGCAGGATAGACAAACTAGTCAAACGAGAAGCAATCGGTGACAGTTCGAAAGGTAGGATACCGAATACGTCCAACGAGAAGCTACCGGTGACGATTTGGAAAGCAGGATAGACGAACTAGTCAACCGAGAAGCAATCGGTGACAGTTCGAAAAGCAAGATACCGAATACGTCCACTGAGAAGCTACCGGTGACGATTCGGAAAGCAAGATAGACAAACTAGTCAACCGAGAAGCAACTAGTGACCGTTCGAAAGGCAGGATACCGAATAAGCCCACCGAGAAGCAGCCGGTGACGATTCGGCAAGCAGGATAGACGAACTAGTCAACCGAGAAGCAATCGGTGACAGTTCGAAAGGCAGGATACCGAATACGTCCAACGAGAAGCCGCCGGTGACGATTTGGTAAGCAGGATAGACGAACTAGTCAACCGAGAAGCAATCGGTGACAGTTCGAAAAGCAAGATAACGAATACGTCCACTGAGAAGCTACTGGTGACGATTCAGAAAGCAAGATGGACAAACTAGTCAACCGAGAAGCAACTGGTGATCGTTCGAAAGGCAGGATACCGAATAAGCCCACCGAGAAGCAGCCGGTGACGATTCGGCAAGCAGGATAGATGAACTAGTCAACCGAGAAGCAATCGGTGATAGTTTGAAAGGCAGGATACCGAATACGTCCACCGAGAAGCAGCCGATGACGATTCAGAAAGTAGGATAGACAAACTACTCAATCGAGAAGCAATCAGTGACAGTTTGAAAGGCAAGATGCCGAATACATCCATCGGGAAGCAACCGGTGACGATTCGGAAAGTAGGATAGACGAACTAGTCAACCGAGAAGCAATCGGTTACAGTTCGAGAGGCAGGATACGGATTACATCCACCGAGAAGCAGCCGATGACGATTCGAAAAGCTGGACAATGAATACGTCTACCGAGAAGCAGCCAGTGACGATTCAGAAAGCAGGACAACGAATACGTCTACTGAGAAGCAGTCGGTGACGATTCGGAAAGTAGGATTGACGAACTAGTCAACCGAGAAGCAATCGGTGATAGTTCGAAAAGCAGGATACCAAATACGTCCACCGAGAAGCTGTCGGTTACGATTCAGAAAGCAAGATAGACGAACTAGTCAACCGAGAAGCAATTGGTGACAATTCGAAAGGCAGGATACCGAATACGTCCATCGAGAAGCAGCCGGTGACGATTCGGAAAGTAGGATAGACGAACTAGTCAACCGAGAAGCAATCGGTGACTGTTCGAAAGGCAGGATACCGAATATGACCACTGAGAAGTAGCCGGTGACGATTCGGAAAGAAAGATAGACGAACAACTCAACCGAGAAGCAATCGGTGACAGTTCGAAAGGTAGGATACCGAATACGTCCACCGAGAAGCAGCCAGTGACGATTCGGAAAGCAGGATAGACGAAATAGTCAACCGAGAAGCAATCGGTGACAGTTCAAAAGGCAAGATACCGAATACGTCCAACGGGATGCAGCCGGTGACGATTTGGAAAGCAGGACAATGAATACGTCTAACGAGAAGCAGCCGGTGACGATTCAGAAAGCAAGATAAATGAACTAATCAACCAAGAAGCAATCAGTAACAGTTCGAAAAGCAGGATACCGAATACGACCACCGAGAAGCATCCGGTGACGATTCAGAAAGCAAGATAGACGAACTAGTCAACCGAGAAGCAATCAGTGACAGTTCGAAAGGTAGGATACCGAATACGTCCACCGAGAAGCAACCGGTGACGATTCGGAAAGCAGGATAGACGAACTAGTCAACCGAGAAGCAATCGGTAACAGTTTGAGAGGTAGGATACCGAATACGTCCACCAAGAAGCAGCCGGTGACGATTCGGAAAGCAAGACAACGAATACGTCTACCGAGAAGCAGCCGGTGACGATTCAGAAAGCAGGATAAATGAACTAATCAACCGAGCGGCAATCGGTGACAGTTCGAAAGGTAGGATACCGAATACGTCCACCAAGAAGCAGCCGGTGACGATTCGGAAAGCAAGATAAACGAACTAGTCAATCGAGAAGCAATTGGTGACAATTTGAGAGGCAGGATACCGAATACGTCCACCGAGAAGCAACCGGTGACGATTCGAAAAACAGGATAGATGAACTAGTCAACCGAGAAGCAATCGGTGATAGTTCGAATGGCAGGATACCGAATACGTCCACCGAGAAGCAGCCAATGACGATTCGGAAAGCAGGATTGACGAACTAGTCAACCGAAAAGCAATTGGTGACAGTTCGAAAAGCAGGATACCAAATACGTCCACCGAGAAGCTGCCGGTGACGATTCGGAAAGCAAGAAAGACGAACTAGTCAACCGAGAAGCAATCAGTGACAGTACGAAAGGTAGGATACCGAATACGTCCACCAAGAAGCAGCCGTTGACGATTCGGAAAGCAAGATAGACGAACTAGTCAATCGAGAAGCAATCGGTGACGGTTTGAGAGGCAGGATACCGAATACGTCCACCGAGAAGCAACCGGTGACGATTTGAAAGACAGGATAGATGAACTAGTCAACCGAGAAGCAATCAGTTATAGTTCGAAAGGCAGGATACCGAATACGTCCACCGAGAAGCAGTCGATGATGATTCGGAAAGCAGGATTGACGAACTAGTCAAACGAAAAGCAATCGGTGACAGTTCGAAAAGCAGGATACCAAATACATCCACCGAGAAGCTGCTGGTGATGATTCAGAAAGCAAGAAAGACGAACTAGTCAACCGAGAAGCAATCGGTGACAGTACGAAAGGTAGGATACCGAATACGTCCACAGAGAAGCAGCCGGTGACGATTCGGAACGCAAGATAGACGAACTAGTCAGCCAAGAAGCAATCGATGACAGTTCGAAAGGTAGGATACCGGATACGTCCACTGAGAAGCTGTCGGTGACGGTTCGGAAAGCAGGATAGACGAACTAGTCAACCGAGAAGCAATCGGTGACAGTTCGGAAGGCAGGATAATGAATACGTCCACCGAGATGTAGCCGGTGACGATTCGGAAAGCAGGACAACAAATACGTCTACCGAGAATCAGCAGGTGACGATTCCGAAAGTAGGATAAACGAACTAATCAACCGAGAAGCAATCGGTGACAGTTCGAAACGCAGGATACCGAATACGTCCACCGAGAAGTAGTCGGTGACGATTCGAAAAGTAAGATAGACGAACTAGTCAACCCAGAAGCAATCGGTGACAGTTCGAAAGGCAGGATACCGAATACGTCCACCGAAACGTAACCAGTGACGATTCGGAAAATAGGATAGACGAACTAGTCAACCGAGAAGAAATCGGTTACAGTTCGAGAGGCAGGATACCGAATACGTCCACCGAGAAGCAACTGGTGACGATTCGGAAAGCAAGACGATGAATACGTCTACTGAGAAGCAGCCGGTGACGATTCAGAAAGCTGGATAAAGGAACTAATCAACCGTGAAGCAATCGGTGACAGTTCGAAAGGTAGGATACCGAATATGTCCATCGAGAAGCAGCCGGTGACGATTCGGACAGCAGGATAGAGGAACTAGTCAACCGAGAAGCAATCGGTAACGGTTTGAGAGGCAGGATACCGAATACGTCCACCGAGAAGCAACCGGTGACGATTCGGAAAGCAGGATTGTCGTACTAGTCAACCGAGAAGCAATCGTTGACAGTTCGAAAGGCAGGATACCGAATACGTCCACCGAGAAGCAGCCGGTGACGATTCAGAAAGCAGGATAGAGGAACTAGTCAACCGAGAAGCAATCGGTGACGGTTTGAGAGGCAGGATACCGAATACGTCCACCGAGAAGCAACCGGTGACGATTCGGAAAGCAGGATTGACGTACTAGTCAACCGAGAAGCAATCGGTGACAGTTCGAAAGGCAGGATACCGAATACGTCCACCAAGAAGCTGTCGGTGATGGTTCGGAAAGCAGGATAGACGAACTAGTCAGCCGAGAAGTAATCGGTGACAGTTCGAAAGGCAGGATACTGAATACGTCCACCGAGATGCAGCCGGTGACGATTCGGAAAGCAGGACAACAAATACGTCTACCGAGAAGCAGTAGGTGACGATTCAAAGAGCAGGATAAACCAACTAATCAACCGAGAAGCAATCGGTGACAGTTCGAAAAGCAGGACACCGAATACGTCCACCGAGAAGTAGTCGGTGACGATTCAAAAAGTAAGATAGACAAACTAATCAACCCAGAAGCAACAGTGACAGTTCGAAAGGCAGGATACCGAATACGTCCACCGAGACGTAACCAATGACGATTCGGAAAATAGGATAGACGAATTAGTCAACCGAGAAGCAATCAGTTACAGTTCGAGAGGCAGGATACCCAATACGTCCACCGAGAAGCAACTGGTGACGATTCGGAAAGCAGGACAACGAATATGTCTACCGAGAAGCAGCCGGTGACGATTCATAAAGTAGGATAAACAATCTAACCAACCGTGAAGCAATCGGTGACAGTTCGAAAGGTAGGATACCGAATACGTCCATCGAGAAGCAGCCGGTGACGATTCGGAAAGCAGGATAGACGAACTAGTCTACCGAGAAGCAATCGGTGACGGTTTGAGAAGCAGGATACCAAATACGTCCACCGAGAAGCAGCCGGTGACGATTCGGAAAGATGGATTGACATACTAGTCAACCGAGAAGCAATCGGTGACAGTTTGAAAGGCAGGATACCGAATACGTCCACCGAGAAGCAGCCAGTGACGGTTCGAAAGCAGGATAGAGGAACAAGTCAACCGAGAAGCAATCGATGATAGTTTGAAAAGCAGGATACCAAATACGTCCACCGAGAAGCTGCCGGTCACGATTCGGAAAGCAAGATAGACAAACTAGTCAACTGAGAAGCAATCAGTGACCGTTCGAATGGCAGGATACCGAATATGTCCACCGAGAAGCAGCCAGTGACGATTCGAAAAGTCGGATAGACGAACTAGTCAACGGAGAAGCAATCGGTGATAGTTCGAAAGGCAGGATACCGAATACGTCCACCGAGAAGCAGCCAGTGACGATTCGGAAAGCCGGAGAGACGAACTAGTCAACCGAGAAGCAATCGGTGATAGTTCGAAAGGCAGGATAGCGAATACGTCCAACGAGAAGTCGCCAGTGACGATTCGAAAACCAGCATAGACGAACTAGTCAACCGAGAACCCATCGGTGACAGTTCAAAAGGCAGGATACCGAATACGTCCACCGAGAAGCAGCCAGTGACGGTTCGGAAAGCCAGATAGACGAACTAGTCAAACGAGAAGCAATCAGTGACAGTTCGAAAAGTTGGATACCGAATACGTCCACCGAGAAGCATCTGGTGACGATTCGGACAGCAAGATCGGCAAACTAGTCAACCGGGAAGCAATCGATGACCGTTCGAAAGGCAGGATACCGAATATGTCCACTGAGAAGCAACCGGTGACGATTCAGAAAGTGGGATAGACGAACTAGTCAACCGAGAAGCAATCAGTGATAGTTCGAAAGGCAGGATACCGAATACGTCCACCGAGAAGCAGTCGGTGACGATTCGGAAAGTAGGATAGACAAACTAGTCAACCAAGAAGCAATCAGTGACAGTTCGAAAAGCAGGATACCGAATACGTCCACTGAGAAGCTACCGGTGACGATTCGGAAAGCAAGATGGACAAACTAGTCAACCGAGAAGCAACTGGTGACCGTTCGAAAGGCAGGATATCGAATATGTCCACCAAGAAGCAGCCGATCACGATTCGAAAAGCTGGACAACGAATACGTCTACCGAGAAGCAGCCAGTGACGATTCAGAAAGCAGGACAACGAATACGTCTACCGAGAAGCAGTCGATGACGATTCAGAAAGTAGGATTGACGAACTAGTCAACCGAGAAGCAATCGGTGACAGTTCAAGAGGTAGGATACCGAATACGTCCACCGAGAAGCAAATAGTGACGATTCGGAAGGCAGGATAGACGAACTAGTCAACCGAGAAGTAATCGGTGACAGTTCGAAAGGTAGGATACCGAATACGTCCAACGAGATGTAGCCGGTGACGATTCGGAAAGTAGGATAGACGAAATAGTCAACCGAGAAGCAATCGGTGACAGTTCAAAAGGCAGGATACCGAATACGCCCAACGAGATGCAGCCGGTGATGATTTGGAAAGCAAGACAACGAAAACGTCTACCGAGAAGCAACCGGTGACGATTCAGAAAGCAAGATAAATGAACTAATCAACCAAGAAGCAATCGGTAACTGTTCGAAAAGCAGGATACCGAATACGTCCACCGAGAAGCATCCGGTGATGATTCGGAAAGCATGATAGACAAACTAGTCAACTGAGAAGCAATCGGTGACAGTTCGAAAGGCAGGATACCGAATATGTCCACCGAGAAGCAACCGGTGACGATTCGGAAAGCAGGATAGACGAACTAGTCAACCGAGAAGCAATCGATTACAGTTCGAGAGGTAGGATACCGATTACGTCCACCGAGAAGCAGTCGGTGATGATTCGGAATGCATGACAACGAATACGTCTACCGAGAAGCAGCTGGTGACGATTCGGAAAGCAAGACAACGAATGCGTCTACCGAGAAGCAGCCGGTGACGATTCAGAAAGCAGGATAAACGAACTAATCAACCGAGCGGCAATCGGTGACAGTTCGAAAGGTAGGATACCGAATACGTCCACCAAGAAGCAGCCGGTGACGATTCGGAAAGCAAGATAAACGATCTAGTCAATCGAGAAGCAATTGGTGACGATTTGAGAGGCAAGATAAACGATCTAGTCAATCGAGAAGCAACCAGTGACGATTCGAAAAACAGGATAGATGAACTAGTCAACCGAGAAGCAATCGGTGATAGTTCGAATGGCAGGATACCGAATACGTCCACCGAGAAGCAGCCGATGACGATTCGGAAAGCAGGATTGACGAACTAGTCAACCGAAAAGCAATCGGTGACAGTTCGAAAAGCAGGATACCAAATACGTCCACCGAGAAGCTGCCGGTGACGATTCGGAAAGCAAGAAAGACGAACTAGTCAACCAAGATGCAATCGGTGACAGTACGAACGGCAGGATACCGAATACGTCCACCGAGAAGCAGCCGGTGACGATTCGGAAAGCAGGATTACGAACTAGTCAATCGAGAAGCAATCGGTGATGGTTTGAGAGGCAGGATACCGAATACGTCCACCAAGAAGCAACCGGTGACGATTCGAAAAACAGGATAGATGAACTAGTCAACCGAGTAGCAATCGGTGATAGTTCGAAAGGCCAGATACCGAATACGTCCACCGAGAAGCAGCCGATGACGATTCGGAAAGCAGGATTGACGAACTTGTCAACCAAAAAGCAATCGGTGACATTTCGAAAAGCAGGATAACAAATACATCCACCGAGAAGCTGCCGGTGACGATTCGAAAAGCAAAAAGGACGAGCTAGTCAACCGAGAAGCAATCGGTGACAGTACGAAAGGCAGGATACCGAATACGTCCACCGAGAAGCAGCCGGTGACGATTCGGAAAGCAAGATAGACGAACTATTCAACCGAGAAGCAATCGCTGACAGTTCGAAAGGAAGGATACCGAATACGTCCACCGAGAAGCTGTCGGTGACGATTCGGAAAGCTGGATAGAGGAACTAGTCAACCGAGAAGCAATCGGTGACAATTCGAAAGGCAGGATACCGAATACGTCCACCGAGATGCAGCCGGTGACGATTCGGAAAGCAGGACAACAAATACGTCTACCGAGAAGCAACAGGTGACGATTCAGAAAGAAGGATAAACGAACTATTCAACCGAGAAGCAATCGTGACAGTTCGAAAAGCAGGATACCGAATACGTCCACTGAGAAGTAGTCGGTGACGATTCGAAAAGTAAGATAGACGAACTAGTCAACCCAGAAGCAATCGGTGACAGCTCGAAAGGCAGGATACCGAATACGTCCACTGAGACGTAGCCAGTGACGATTCGGAAAATAGGATAGACAAACTAGTCAACCGAGAAGCAATCGGTTACAGTTCGAGAGGCAGGATACCGAATACGTCCACCGAGAAGCAACTGGTGATGATTCGGAAAGCAGGACGACGAATACGTCTACCGAGAAGCAGCCGGTGACGATTCTGAAAGCAGGATAAACGAACTAATCAACCATGAAGCAATCGGTGACAGTTCAAAAGGTAGGATACCGAATACGTCCATCGAGAAGCAGCCGGTGACGATTCGGACTGCAGGATAGAGGAACTAGTCAACCGAGAAGCAATCGGTAACGGTTTGAGAGGCAGGATACCTAATACGTCCACCGAGAAGCAACCGGTGACGATTCGGAAAGCAGGATTGTCGTACTAGTCAACCGAGAAGCAATCGGTGACAATTCGAAAGGCAGGATACCGAATACGTCCACCGAGAAGCTGTCGGTGACGATTCAGAAAGCAGGATAGACGAACTAGTCAGCCGAGAAGCAATCGGTGACTGTTCGAAAGGCAAGATACCGAATACGTCCACCGAGATGCAGTCGGTGACGATTCGGAAAGCAGGACAACAAATACGTTTACCGAGAAGCAGCAGGTGACGATTCAGAATGCTGGATAAATGAACTAATCAACCGAGAAGTAGTCGGTGACAGTTCGAAAAGCAGGATACCGAATACGTCCACCGAGAAGTAGTCGATGACGATTCGAAAAGTAAGATAGACGAATTTGTCAACCCAGAAGCAATCAGTGACAGTTCGAAAGGCAGGATAACGAATACGTCCACCGAGACGTAACTAGTGACGATTCGGAAAATAGGATAGACGAACTAGTCAACCGAGAAACAATCGATTACAGTTCGAGAGGCAGGATACCGAATACGTCCACCTAGAAGCAACTGGTGACGATTCGAAAAGCAGGACAACGAATACGTCTACCGAGAAGTAGCTGGTGACGATTCAGAAAGTAGGATAAACGAACTAACCAACCGTGAAGCAATCGGTGACAGTTCGAAAGGTAGGATACCGAATACGTCCATCAAGAAGCAGCCGGTGACGATTCGGAAAGCAGGATAGACGAACTAGTCAACCAAGAAGCAATCAGTGACGGTTTGAGAGGCAGGATACCAAATACGTCCACCGAGAAGCAGCCGATGACGATTCGGAAAGCAGGATTGACGTACTACTCAACCGAGAAGCAATCGGTGACAGTTCGAAAGGCAGGATACCAAATACGTCCACCGTGAAGCAGCCAGTGACGGTTCAGAAAGCAGGATAGAGGAACAAGTCAACCGAGAAGCAATCAATGACAGTTTGAAGAGCAGGATACCGAATACGTCCACCGAGAAGCTGCTGGTGACGATCCGAAAAGCAAGATAGACAAGCTAGTCAACTGAGAAGCAATCAGTGACCGTTCGAATGGCAGGATACCGAATATGTCCACCAAGAAGCAGCCAGTGACGATTCAGAAGGCCGGATAGACGAACTAGTCAATCGAGAAGCAATCGGTGATGGTTTGAGAGGCAGGATACCGAATACGTCCACCGAGAAGCAGTCGGTGACGATTCGGAAAGCTGGATAAACGAACTACTCAACCGAGAAGCAATCGATGACAGCTCGAAAGGCAAGATACCGAATACATCCACCGAGAAGCAACCGGTGACGATTCGGAAAGCAGGTTTGACGAACAAGTCAACTGTGAAGCAATCGGTTACAGTTCGAGAGGCAGGATACCGATTACATCCACACAGAAGTAGCCGGCGACGATTCAGAAAGCAGGACAACGAATACGTCTACTGAGAAGCAGCCGGTGACGATTCAGAAAGCAGGATAAACGAACTAATCAACCAAGAAGCAATCAGTGACAGTTCGAAAAGCAGGATACCGAATACGTCCACCGAGAAGCATCCGGTAACGATTCGGAAAGCAAGATAGGTGAACTAGTCAACCCAGAAGCAATCGGTGATAGTTCGAAAGGCAGGATACCAAATACGTCCACGAAGAAGCAACCGGTGACGATTCGGAAAGCAGGATAGACGAACTAGTCAACCAAGAAGCAATCGGTGACAGTTCGAAAAGCAGGATAACGAATACGTCCACTGAGATGCTACCGTTGACGATTCGGAAAGCAAGATAGAGGAACTAGTCAACCGAGAAGCAACCGGTGACCGTTCGAAAGGCAGGATACCGAATATGTCCACCGAGAAGCAGCCGGTGACGATTCGGCAAGCAGGATTGACGAACTAGTCAACCGAGAAGCAAACGGTGATAGTTCGAAAGGCAGGATACCGAATACGTCCACTGAGAAGCAGCCGGTGACGATTCGGAAAGCAGGATAGACGAACAACTCAACCGAGAAGCAATCGGTGACAGTTCGAAAGGCAAGATACCGAATACGTCCACCGAGAAACAACCGGTGACGATTCGGAAAGCAGGATTGACGAACTAGTCAAGTTTGAAGCAATCGGTTACAGTTCGAGAGGCAGGATACTGATTACGTCCACCGAGAAGCAACCGGTGACGATTCGGAAAGCAGGACAACAAATACGTCTATCGAGAAGTAGCCGACGACGATTCAGAAAGCAGGACAACGAATACGTCTCCCAAGAAGCAGCCGGTGACGATTCGGAAAGCAGGATTGACCAAATAGTCAACCAAGAAGCAATCAGTGATAGTTCGAAAAGCAGGACACCAAATACGTCCACCGAGAAGCTGCCGGTGACGATTCAGAAAGCAAAATGGACGAACTAGTCAACCGAGTTGCAATTGGAGATAGTTCGAACAGCAGGATACCGAATACGTCCACCGAGAAGCAGCCGATGACGATCCGGAAAGCAGGATAGAAGAGCTAGTCAATCGAGAGGCAATCGGTGACAGTTCAAAAGGCAGGATAACGAATACGTCCACCGAGAAGCTGTCGGTGACGATTCAAAAAGCAAGATAGACGAACTACTCAACCGAGAAGCAATCGGTGACAGTTCGAGAGGTAGGATACCGAATACGTCCACCGAGAAGCAAATAGTGACGATTCAGAAAGCAGGATAGACGAACTAGTCAACCGAGAAGCAATCGGTGACGGCTCAAAAGGCAGGATACCAAATACGTCCACCGAGATGCAGCCGGTGACGATTCGAAAAGTAGGACAATGAATACGTCTACCAAGAAGCAGCCGGTGACTATTCAGAAAGCAGGATAAACGAACTAATCAACCAAGAAGCAATCGATGACAGTTCGAAAAGCAGGATACCGAATACGTCCACCAGGAAGCATCCGGTGACGATTCGGAAAGCAAGATAGGCGAACTAGTCAACCCAGAAGCAATCGGTGATAGTTCGAAAGGCAGGATACCGAATACGTCCACCGAGAAGAAACCAGTGACGATTCGGAAAGCAGGATAGACGAACTAGTCAACTGAGAAGCAATCGGTTACAGTTCGAGAGGCAAGAAACCGAATACGTCCACCGAGAAGCAGCCGGTGACGATTCGGAAAGCAAGATAGACGAACTAGTCAACCGAGAAGCAATTGGTGACAGTACGAAAGGCAGGATACCGAATACATCCACCGAGAAGCAGCCGGTGAAGATTCAGAAAGCAAGATTGACGAACTAGTCCACCGAGAAGTAATCGGTGATAGTTCGAAAGGCAGGATACCAAATACGTCCACCGAGAAGCTGCCGGTGACGGTTCGAAAAGCAGGATAGACGAACTAGTCAACCGAGAAGCAATCGGTGACAGTTCGAAAGGCAGGATAACGAATACGTCCACCGAGATGCAGTCGGTGACGATTCGGAAAGCAGGACAACAAATACGTCTACCGAGAAGCAGCAGGTGACGATTCAGACAGCAAGATAAACGAACTAATCAACCGAGAAGCATTCAGTGACAGTTCGAAAAGCAGGATGCCGAATACGTCCACCGAGAAGTAGTCGGTCACGATTCGAAAAGCAAGATAGATGAACTTGTCAACCGAGAAGCAATCGGTGACAGTTCGAAAGGTAGGATACCGAATACGTCTACCGAGAAGCGACCAATGACGATTCGAAAAGTAGGATAGATGAACTAGTCAACCGAGAAGCAATCAGTTACTGTTCGAGAGGCAGGATACCGAATACGTCCACCGAGACGCAGCCGGTGACGATTCAGAAAGCAGGACAACGAATACGTCTACCGAGAAGCAGCCGGTGACGATTCAGAAAGCAGGATAAATGAACAAATCAACCGTGATGCAATCGGTGACAGTTCGAAAGGTAGGATACCGAATACGTCCACCGAGAAGCAACCAGTGACGATTCGGAAAGCAAGATAGACGAACTAGTCAACCGAGAAGCAATCGGTGATGGTACGAAAGCCAGGATACTGAATACGTCCACCGAGAAGTAGCCGGTGAAGATTCGGAAAGCAAGATTGACGAACTAGTCCACCGAGAAGCAATCGGTGATAGTTCGAAAGGCAGGATACTGAATACGTCCACCGAGAAGCTGCCGGTGACGGTTCGAGAAGCAGGATAGACGAACTAGTCAACCGAGAAGCAATCGGTGACAGTTCGAAAGGCAGGATAATGAATACGTCCACCGAGATGCAGTCGGTGACGATTCGGAAAGCAGGACAACAAATACGTCTACCGAGAACCAGCAGGTGACGATTCAGACAGCAGGATAAACGAACTAATCAACCAAGAAGCATTTGGTGACAGTTCGAAAAGAAGGATGTCGAATACGTCCACCGAGAAGTAGTCGGTGACGATTCGAAAAGCAAGATAGACGAACTAGTCAACCGAGAAGCAATCGGTGACTGTTGGAAAGGTAGGATACCGAATACGTCTACCGAGAAGCGACCAATGACGATTCGAAAAGTAGGATAGATGAACTAGTCAACCGAGAAGCAATCGGTTACTGTTCGAAAGGCAGGATACCGAATACGTCCACCGAGACGCAGCCGGTGACGATTCAGAAAGCAGGACAACGAATACGTCTACCGAGAAGCAGCCGGTGATGATTCAGAAAGCAGGATAAATGAACAAATCAACCGTGATGCAATCGGTGACAGTTAGAAAGGTAGGATACCGAATACGTCCACCGAGAAGCAACCAGTGATAATTCGGAAAGCAAGATAGACGAACTAGTCAACCGAGAAGCAATCGGTGACAGCTCGAAAAGCAAGGTACCGAATACATCCACCGAGAAGCAGTCGGTGACAGCTCGAAAAGCAAGGTACCGAATACATCCACCGAGTAGCAGTCGGTGACGATTCGGAAAGCAAGATAGACGAACTAGTCAACCGAGAAGCAATCGGTGATAGCTTGAAAAGCAGGATACCGAATACGTCCACCGAGAAGCAGTCGGTGACGATTCAGAATGCAAGATAGACGAACCAGTCAACCGTGAAGCAATCGGTAACAGTTCGAAAGGCAGGATACCGAATACGTCCACCGAGAAGCAGCCGGTGACGGTTCGGAAAGCAAGATAGACGAACTAGTCAACCGAGAAGCAATCGATGATAGCTCGAAAAGCAAGATACCGAATACGTCCACCAAGAAGCAGTCGGTGACGATTCAGAAAACAAGATAGACGAACTTGTCAACCGAGAAGCAATCGGTGACAGCTCGAAAAGCAAGATACCGATTACGTCCACCGAGAAGCAGTCGGTGACGATTCGGAATGCAAGATAGACGAACTACTCAACTGAGAAGCAATCGGTGACAGTTGGAAAGGCAGGGTACCGAATACGTCCACCGAGAAGCAGCCGGTGACGGTTCGGAAAGCAGGATAGACGAACTAGTCAACCGAGAAGCAATCGGTGACAGTTCGAAAGGTAGGATACCGAATACATCCACCGAGAAGCAACCGGTGACGATTCGGAAAGCAAGATAGACGAACTAGTCAACCGAGAAGTAATCGGTGACAGTTCGAAAAGCAAGATATCGAATACGTCCACCGAGAAGCAGTCGGTGACGATTCAGAAAGCATGATAGACGAACTAGTCAACCGAGAAGCAATCGGTGACAACTCGAAAAGCAGGATACCGAATACGTCCACCGAGAAGTAGTCGGTGACGATTCGGAAAACAAGATAGACGAACCAGTCAACCGAGAAGCAGTCGGTGAAGATTCGGAAAGCAAGATAGATGAACTAGTCAACCAAGAAGCAATCGGTGACAGCTCGAAAAGCAGGATACCGAATACGTCCACCGAGAAGCAGTCAGTGATGATTCGGAATGCAAGATAGACGAACTACTCAACCGAGAAGCAATCGGTGACAGTTGGAAAGGCAGGGTACCGAATACGTCCACCGAGAAGCAGCTGGTGACGGTTCGGAAAGCAGGATAGACGAACTAGTCAACCGAGAAGCAATCGGTGACAGTTCGAAAGGTAGGATACCGAATACGTCCACCGAGAAGCAACCGATGACGATTCGGAAAGCAAGATTGACGAACTAGTCAACCGAGAAGCAATCGGTGACAGCTCGAAAAGCAAGATACCGAATACGTCCACCGAGAAGCAGTCGGTGACGATTCGGAAAACAAGATAGACGAACCAGTCAACCGAGAAGCAATCGGTGACAGTTCGAAAGGTAGGATACCGAATACGTCCACCGAGAAGCAGCCGGTGACGGTTCGAAAAGCAAGATAGACGAACTAGTCAACCGAGAAGCAATCGGTGATAGCTCGAAAAGCAGGATACCGAATACGTCCACCGAGAAGCAGTCGGTGACGATTCGGAAAGCAGGATAAATGAACTAATCAACCGTGATGCAATCGGTGACAGTTTGAAAGGTAGGATACCGAATACATCCACCGAGAAGCAACCGGTGACGATTCGGAAAGAAGATAGACGAACTAGTCAACCGAGAAGCAATCGGTGACAACTCGAAAAGCAAGATACCGAATACGTCCACCGAGAAGCAGTCGGTGACGATTCGGAAAGCAAGATGGACGAACTAGTCAACCGAGAAGCAATCGGTGACAGCTCGAAAAGCAGGATACTGAATATGTCCACCGAGAAGCAGTCGGTGACGATTCGAAAACAGGATAGATGAACTAGTCAACCGAGAAGCAATCAATGATAGTTCGAAAGGCAGGATACCAAATACGTCCACCGAGAAGCAGCCAATGACGATTCGAAAAGCAGGATTGACGAACTAGTCAACCGAAAAGCAATCGGTGACAGTTCGAAAAGCTGGATACCAATTACGTCCTCCGAGAAGTCACCGGTGACGATTCGGAAAGCAAGATAGACGAACTAGTCAACCGAGAAGCAATCGGTAACAGTACGAAAGGTAGGATACCGAATACGTCCACCGAGAAGCAGCCGGTGACGATTCGGAAAGCTAGATAGACGAACTAGTCCACCGAGAAGCAATCGGTGATAGTTCGAAAAGCAGGATACCGAATACGTCCACCGAGAAGCTGCCGGTGACGGTTCGGAAAGCAGGATAGACGAACTAGTCAACCGAGAAGCAATCGGTGACAGTTCGAAAGGCAGGATACCGAATACGTCCACCGAGATGCAGTCGGTGACGATTCGGAAAGCAGGACAACAAATACGTCTACCGAGAAGCAGCAGGTGACGATTCAGAAAGCAAGATAAACGAACTAATCAACCGAGAAGCAATCGGTGACAGTTCGAAAAGAAGGATGCCGAATACGTCCACCGAGAAGTAGTCGATGACGATTCGAAAAGCAAGATAAACGAACTAGTCAACCCAGAAGCAATCAGTGACAGTTCGAAAGGTAGGATACCGGATACGACCACCGAGAAGTAACCAGTGACGATTCAGAAAATAGGATAGACGAGCTAGTCAACCGAGAAGCAATCGGTTACAGTTCGAGTGGCAGGATACCAAATACGTCCACCGAGAAGCAACTGGTGACGATTCGGAAAGTAGGACAACGAATACGTCTACCGAGAAGCAGCCGGTGACGATTCATAAAGCAGGATAAACGAACTAATCAACCGTGAAGCAATCTGTGACAGTTCGAAAGGTAGGATACCAAATACGTCCATCGAGAAGCAGCCGGTGACGATTTTGAAAGCAGGATAGACGAACTAGTCAACCGAGAAACAAACGGTGACGGTTTGAGAGGCAGGATACCGAATACGTCCACTGAGAAGCAGCCGGTGACAATTCGGAAAGCAGGATTGACGTACTTGTCAACCGAGAAGCAATCGGTGATAGTTCGAAAGGCAGGATACCGAATACGTCCACCGAGAAGCAGCCAGTGACGGTTCGGAAAGCAGGATAGAGGAACAATTCAACCGAGAAGCAATCACTGAAAGTAAGAAAAGCAGGATACCGAATACGTCCACCGAGAAGCTGCCGGTGACGATTCGGAAAGCAAGATAGACAAACTAGTCAACTGAGAAGCAATCAGTGACCGTTCAAATGGCAGGACACAGAATATGTCCATCGAGAAGCAGTCGGTGACGATTCGGAAAACAGGATAGATGAACTAGTCAACCGAGAAGCAATCAGTGATAGTTCGAAAGGCCGGATACCGAATACGTCCAACGAGAAGCCGCCGGTGACGATTCGGAAAGCAGCATAGACGAACTAGTCAACCGAGAGGCCATCGGTGACAGTTCAAAAGGCAGATACCGAATATGTCCACCGAGAAGCAGCCAGTGACGGTTCGAAAAGCCAGATAGACGAACTAGTCAAACGAGAAGTAATCAGTGATAGTTCGAAAAGTAGGATACCGAATACGTCCACCGAGAAGCTGCCGGTGACGATTCGGAAAGCAAGATAGGCGAACTAGTCAACCAAGAAGCATTTGGTGACCGTTCGAAAGGTAGGATACCGAATATGTCCACTAAGAAGCAGCCAGTGACGGTTCAGAAAGTGGGATAGACGAACAAGTCAACCGAGAAGCAATTAGTGACAGTTCAAAAGGCCGGATACCGAATACGTCCACCGAGAAGCAGCCGGTGATGATTCGGAAAGTAGGATAGACGAACTAGTCAACCGAGAAGCAATCGGTGACAGTTCGAAAAGCAGGATACCGAATACATCCACTGAGAAGCTACCGGTGATGATTCGGAAAGCAAGATAGACGAACTAGTCAACCGAGAAGCAACCGGTGACTGTTCGAATGGCAGGATACCGAATATGTCCACTGAGAAGCAGTCGGTGACGATTCGGCAAGCAGGATAGACGAACTAGTCAACCGAGAAGCAAACGGTGATAGTTCGAAAGGCAGGATACAGAATACGACCACCGAGAAACAGCCAGTGACGATTCAGAAAGCAGGATAGATGAACTACACAGCCGAGAAGCAATTGGTGACAGTTCGAAAGGCAAGATACCGAATACGTCTACCGAGAGGCAACCGGTGACGATTCGGAAAGTAGGATTGACAAACTAGTCAACTGAGAAGCAATCGGTTACAGTTCGAGAGGCAGGATACCGAATACGTCCACCGAGAAGCAGTCGGTGATGATTCGGAATGCAAGATAGACGAACTACTCAACCGAGAAGCAATCGGTGACAGTTGGAAAGGTAGGGTACCGAATACGTCCACCGAGAAGCAGCTGGTGACGGTTCGGAAAGCAGGATAGACGAACTAGTCAACCGAGAAGCAATCGGTGACAGTACGTAAGGCAAGATACCGAATACGTCCACCGAGATGAAGCTGGTGACGATTCGGAAAGCAGGGCAACAAATACGTCTTCAGAGAAGCAGCCGATGACGATTCAGAAATTAGGATAAACGAACTAATCAACCGAGAAGTAATCGGTGACAGTTCAAAAAGCAGGATACCGAATACGTCCACCGAGAAGCAG